>BQNB010122144.1:0-20336 GCA_026074375.1 Tanacetum coccineum
ACTCCCAAGGATCGACGATTTATTTGATCAAATACAAGGATCTAGTGTTTATTCTAAGATAGACTTGCGATCGGGTTATCATCAGTTTTGAGTACGCGAAGAAGATATTCCAACGACGACATTCAAGAATCGGTATGGTCATTATGAGTTCCAAGTTATGCCATTTGGTTTGACGAACGCACCGGCGGTATTTATGGATCTCATGAATCGGGTGTGCAAACCGTATTTGGATAAGTTTGTAATTATCTTTATTGACGATATACTAATTTATTCAAAGAACAAGAAAGAACATAAAGAACATCTGAAGGCAATTATGGAATTGCTTAAGAAAGAAGAATTGTATGCTAAATCCTCTAAATGTGAGTTTTGGATTCCCAAGGTACAATTTCTCAGCCACGTGATTGATAGTCAAGGCATTCACGTGGATCCTGCCAAGATCGAATCCATAAAAGATTGGGCATCTCCCAAGACTCCTACGGAGATACAGTAATTTTTAGGTCTTGTTGGTTATCATTGGAGTTTCATCCAAGGATTTTCAAAATTTTATAAGCCAATAACCAAGCTCGTGCAAAAGAAAATCGCCTTTGAATGGGGTGACAAGCAAGAAGCAGCTTTTCAGACATTGAAGAATAAGTTGTGTTGCGCATCTATCTTAGCTCTCCCTCAAGGAGCTGAGAACTTCATTGTTTATTGTGATGCGTCACATAAAGGATTGGGTGCGGTGTTGATGAAAAACGAGAAGGTGATTGCTTACGCATCACGACAGTTGAAGATTCATGAGAAAAATTATACTACTCATGATTTGGAACTTGGTGCAGTGGTGTTTGCTCTAAAGATTTGGAGACACTACTTGTATGGAACCAAGCGTACGGTGTTCACGGATCATAAGAGTTTACGACACATACTTGACCAAAAGGAGCTGAACATGAGGCAATGTCGTTTGTTAGAGTTGCTCAGTGGTTACGATTGTGAAATTCGTTATCACCCAGGAAAAGCAAACATAGTGGCCGATGCCTTAAAGCCATAAAGAACGGATTAAGCCATTACGGGTTCGAGCTTTAGTCATGACTATTGGTTTGGATCGCCCCAAAGAAATTTTGGAAGCTCAAATAGAAGCACAGAAATCAGAGAACATCATGAAGGAAGCCGTAGGAGGTATGATCAGGAAGGATATACTAAAGGAAAAGTTGGAACCCCGTGCCGACAGAACTTTATGCTTAAATGGAAGGAGTTGGTTTCCATGTTATGGTGATTTAAGGACTGTGATCATGCACGAGTCCCACAAATCAAAATACTCTATCCATCTGATTTCTGACAAAATGTATCAAGACATGAAAAAGCTATATTGGTAGCCCAATATGAAGGCCGAAATCGCCACCTATGTTAGCAAATGTTTGACGTATGCTAGGGTCAAGACTGAACACCAAACACCATCAGGATTGTTGGTACAACCCGAGATACCTCAATGGAAGTGGGACAATGTCACCATGGATTTTGTCACAAAGCTTCCTAAGTCGTTGCAAGGTCATGACACCATTTGTGTGGTTGTTGACAGACTTACTAAGTCTGCAACCTTTACGCCAATAAGAGAAACTGATTCCATGGAGAGATTGGTGAGAATGTACCTAAAGGAGGTAGTCACGAGGCATGGAATACCTGTCTCAATCATTTGTGATCGTGACCTTAGATTCGCATCAAATTTCTGGAGATCACTTCAGAAGGCTTTGGGTACTAGCTTGGATATGAGTATTGCGTACCATCCACAAACTGATGGTCAAAGCAAGAGAACTATCCAAACTCTCGAGGATATGCTACGTGCTTGTGCGATCGACTTTGGAAATGGTTGAGTTAAACAGTTGCCACTGGTTGGATTTTCTTACAACAATAGTTATCAAGCTAGCATCAAGGCTACACCATTTGAAGCACTTTACGGTCAAAAGTGTCGTTCACCTGTTTGTTGGGCCAAGGTTGGAGACGTTCAACTCACCAGTCAAGAAATAGTTCAAGAAACAACCGAGAAGGTCATCCAGGTCAAAAAAAAAAGAATTCAAGCCGCTCATGATCGACAAAAGAGTTACGCCGATTTAAAACATAAGCCGATGGAGTTTCAAGTTGGGGATAGAGTTATGCTTAAAGTTTCACCTTGGAAAGGGGTCGTATGTTTTAGCAAACAGGGGAAGTTAAACCCTAGATATGTTGGACCTTTCAAGGTGCTGGAAAAGGTTGGATCCGTTGCTTACAAGCTTGAGCTCCCTTAAGAGTTAAGCAGGGTTCACAATACATTTCATGTATCCAACTTGAAGAAATGTTATTCTGAAGAACCATTAGTCGTTCCGTTGGAAGGACTTCATGTGGATGACAAGCTCTGTTTTGTGGAGGAACCCGTAGAGATCATAGATCAAGAAGTCAAACGGTTGAAGCAACGTCGTATCCTAATCGTCAAGGTTCGATGGAACTCGAGGAGAGTGTAACACCCCCAAAATCAGGTAGCAGCGGAATGGTAACAATGGGGTGCTACGTCAAAGTACAACAATCAAGATATAGGAAACGACCATAAATGGACGTTTAAGACAAGATTTCATTCGATGCCATAGCAAAATATCAGAGTTTATGCATTAGGTCCCATATGTTTTAAAAGAGTAATAAATATTTCAAGTACATATTTAATTAAACAAAAAGCTTCATAATAGCAAAAGATGACTTAAGTTTTTAAAGATAATAAAAGTTGCATAGACCTTAGATAAAACACATAATCCGTCTTCATTGATATCCGCCACGGCTACCCTCCAATCTTCATACCCTAGGACCTGAAATTACATGCTAAAAGTCAACACAAAGGTTGAGTGAAATCATAGGTTTATCGGTAAAAAGGGTGGACCACAAGATCGAAGTAATAGTAGACTCTGAAACACATTCAGTAGTCCAAAACGTTTATTATTGCACTAAGCTCATGACCCCGAAGCCTTAACTAGATTTGTGCCCCAATCAGAATATAGGATGCTTGCCAACAACCTAACACCTCTCAATGTTAAATGCACCTTGATTAAACTAGTGACCCAAGGAAAGGTGGGGATTGTCAGTCCCGATAGATCTATCCACAACACTCGCGCTTACTACAATAGCAATTAACGGTTCATGATAAATAGGGACTTCACGGCAATAAGGTAACTTAGCAATAATATTCAGGCAGTAATCTGGATAGCATACACTTTGTAAACACTTTGAAAACACTTAGAAAAACACTTGTGTCCAATAGTAAAACAAGCAATGTAATTCACCCCGTAGATTTTGTAAAACAATCACGTAGTAAAAAGGGGGCTATGAACTCACCTCGAGTGAATGGTAATCAACAAGTATTCACAATAGAAAAATGCGTCACGAAGGAATCCGAAGGCAACCTAATCCAATATAGGTCGTATAAGTACTAAACACTTTGATTATTTATAGGTCGTATAGCTCATCATACTATCGTTCGGGCTATCATAATTAAGAGGTCATGTAGTGACGTATGAGGAGCTAGGACACTTTAAATCGTAAATCCAACAACTCGTCGATACGCCACCCCGAAGAGGCCTCATTATGAAACTCCCTAGTAATATAGTACTTTGATTAACTAATACCACATATAATTCTATATAGCTACATCACCATCTAATCGTTTTAGTGAAATCATATTTATAAAGTAAAAACGTTTATAAGTATACTTTAGTAAAACTGGCGTAACTTTCTCGTTTTAAGTCCGTTTCTTTCGTTTCTTACGTCCACGCCTTCGTATTAAGACGAGTTATCAAAATATAACATTTTCAAAATTTGAGTTTTTCTGATGAATAGTGATTTTACTGTTCATAACAGTTATATATTTATTTTTATAGATTTAGTTATCGTAAATCTCGTAAATGTCGTAACTTATTCGTTTTAACTCCGTTTTTAGCGATTCTTTCGAGCATGTCTTCGTATTTAAAAGTTTTATCGATTTATTGATGTTTTAAAAGTATAAGTTTCTGTGGTGAATAGTAACTTTTATAAAAATAGTTTTATAAAAGTATATATTTAACGTAAACTTGAAATCGTCGTATCTTTTTCGTTATAAATTGGTTTTTCGAGTTTCTTATCATTTTGGAATCGTCATGAGACGTACTATTTTTATAAAACATAAAATCCATGCTTTGGATTTCGAACCAAAACAGCCCCTTAATAATAATTAGGTATTCATATATATAAACTTGTTTTATATACTTTTCAACTTAATTAAATACCACAAGTTTTCCACAACCCTTTTTATCATATGTCATACATATTATTATGTCCATTAGTCCATGATACATTCAACCACATAACACATGAATAAGTGTACAAAATTATAATCACAAGCAAAAATATATTTTACATGTTTAAAAGCATCCTAATGGTGATTTCACTATATAGAAGTTATATACAAATAAAATGATAAATGTAAAGACATAAAAGGGTTTTAGGTAACCTTAATATGATGTGATATGATAACCAACACAATCTAAATCCTTATTTAGATTATAAACCCAAGCTTGCAAGATCTTGAGACCCTAAACCCTAATCTTCCATTTTTCTTGCTTAACACTTGTAAAGACTTAACCAAGCCTTCAAATCTTCTTAGGACATATTAGATATGTTGTAGGAATGTATGTAAATGTGAATAAAATTTGGTATGGATTTGGTGTTGGTCTTGTGGTTGCCGTGAGCTAGAGAGGAGGAGGAAGAGAGATTTTATGTGTTTTACACCTTGAAAGTGAGAAGTGTGTGTGTATTTCACTAGTAAAGGCCTTATATACTCTAATGACTAGTCAAAGACAAGATAAGTAAAACAAGGAAGTCTTATGGTCTTTGTTGGAAAAAGAAGAGATCATCCCATGGAAATAAAGAACATGTTTTTCCAAGTTTTGAAATATCTTTGTGTTTCCTATCTCTATATCCGGATATGTATATATGTAAGATATTTTGTTATTTTTAGGTATTGGGTATAAATGTGGGTATCTGTTGAAGCGTAGAAAAGTTTTGGTGCTTCCGGGTATGCCTAAATGTATTTTATTGCGAAACGTAAACGTTTTACGCAACCAATAAAAATAAATTATAAAAAGTTTATTATTACTTTCGTAAAAATAATATATTGCTTGCTTGACGAAAACTTTAATTCGTTTGGTGTCCGTTTACGTTAATTGTTGATTTTTAGTTTACGCGATTTTACTATATAATAAGAATTAAAAGTAAACGCGTACGAGAGAAAAATAATAATTAGTAAAATAGATGACGTCGTAAATGACCTGAAAATACGGAATGTTACAGTCTTTCTTCAATAAGCCACAACAACTTCTTGACAATAAGCTAAACTTCCAAAACCTCTAATAAGCAACTAAGATAAGCACTTTTTAGAACAAAGATAAGCCACGTCAAACTTCTAAGAATAAGCCATATAAGCATGTAATAAGCAGTTGACGAGATAACCAAAAAAAAAAGAAAGACGTTTGTAAAAAAAACGTTTGAAGCAAACTAATATTTGAAGAAAAGTAAAAACTAATATTTAAAGCAAACGTTTAAGACATAAAATACAGTGTTCAACCGAATGAAATATATTTTCAAATTTGCCGTATACAGTAAGCTCAAAACCACAACGAAACCACAAACACAACACACACGAATACAATACACCCCCGGTTAGCTCTTGATACCAATTGTAGGATATTGATTTCACACACACTTAGTAACTAGAGAGAGAAAGCTAGAGAGAGAGTGGATGAGAGAATACGCCAAAAACACACATAAGAAATGAGAAATGCATTCAACCAACACCCTCTCCATGTGTGGAGAGGGTTAATATACTTACATTTCTGATGACTTCTTGCCATTTTCAATCTTTCCTTAATTTGAACAATCTTTTCAGTCGTTTCTTGCATAATTTCTGGTCCAATAAGCTGACTTTCTCCAACTTCAGTCCATATCACGGGGGATCTACATTTCTGCGTACAGAGCCTCGAATGGTGCGCACTTAATGCTTGTGTGGTAACAATTATCATAGGAAAACTCACTCCAATGAGAGAAT
Organism: Tanacetum coccineum; assembly: GCA_026074375.1. Classification (NCBI taxonomy): domain Eukaryota; kingdom Viridiplantae; phylum Streptophyta; class Magnoliopsida; order Asterales; family Asteraceae; genus Tanacetum; species Tanacetum coccineum. The sequence goes on from BQNB010122144.1 coordinate 6,074, forward strand.
TATTATCCCAACTGCACCAAAATCCATAACAACAAGCCTCGAAGCATATCCTCCGGCGTCTTATATTAAGCTCACTCTGACCGTCGGTCTAAGGGTGGTAAGCCGACTACATGTCTATCTCGTACCCACGCTTTCTGAAAAGCTTTGCCATAAGTTGTGAAAGTAAATTCGACCATCGCGGTCTGAAATGATTCACTACCGGGCACACCATGCGCTTGCTACAAAATCTCATTGGTATAAATATCCTTTTGCTATTTCTCCAACTGTTAGTCTTACACGAAGGTAAGAAGTGTGCCTACTTGGATCAATCTTATCCATAATGACCAAATCGTATCATGGCCACTGCTACTTTTAGGCAACTTTGTGACAAAGTCCATTGTTATCCGTTTCCCATTCCCACTCAGGAAGTTGCTGAGTTGTTGAACGAAATCTTGAGGGTTTCTGATGTTCGGCACTTTAATTCTTAGTAAGAGAACACGTAGCGACATCGCTAGGAACGACTCAGCAATGTCCCTCTCTTCATCACCAAACCACCACTACAAAGTCTCTCCAGATCAATACATCTATCTGCACCCTGATTACTGAATATCTAGATGTATGACTTTCGTCCCATGATCAATTTCCTATACCACCAACTGATGGAATCCAGATACGATGCAAAGAAGATAAATTTCACGCATCCATCTCGTGCTCAAAGTGTCTTTACTAATCCTCTTAGCCATCATTGGTGGCCTTTGAGATCCCTGGAAGCTGTCGCTCGCGCTTCAAAATCTTAGTCTTAAGTCCAAATGAATAGTATTACTCATAGCACTACTAAGAGTCGTCCTTGGCTTGAGTCGTTCTTTTCCTGCTCAAGGATCGCCACCAGAATACGTTCGCACCTTGCCCGGGTGGTAATTGATCTCACACTCGTAGTTCACTGCGAGTAGAGCTCGATCAAACCCTGCGCTTTGCGCATATGTAAATCTTCTGGTCAAATCATTTACTAGAGACTCTGTGGTCATTGTAAGATAACACTTTCCGTCCATAAAGATAATGTCCCCAGATTTTTAAGAGCAAATATCACCCTCACCCAATTCCAGGTCATTGGGTGGTATCATTTATCACATGCTTCTTCAACTATCATTGACGCATATGTAAGCACTTTTGGACCCCGCGCATCACACGCACACCAAAAACCTATTGATGCATCACAATAGACCATAAAGTCGTCGGTTACAATCCGGGAAGTGCAAACAGGACATTGCATAGTTCTCCTTTGAATTTTGAAAGCTTCATCTTGCATATTGCCCACACATAAGCCTTATCTTTTGAGACAACAGGGATATGGCGTTGCGATCTTGGATAAATTACTCCGATAAACCTATGGTAGTTATCCGCCAATACTAGAAATGAAAGGATTTTTCTGTTGGTGACATCAGGGGGTCTTTTCCAGTTCTATGACCTGAGAGCTCACACCTTAGCTATAGAATCCATGTGGGATACCGACACTGTTGACCACATGGTCCTAAGGAACTGTACTCACTTCTTGTAACCAAAATTCCACTTTGAAAATTTAGCGTACAACTTCTGCAGGATCAACTCTCCTTCTTGAGTAGTCTAAAATAAAATCGTCTTCTCAGGTGGACTTCATCAGCTCTTCTTCTGACGTTTGAGGTAGCTAAATTGTCGTCAATGAACACAATTATACGAATTTTGACCAATACTGCTAGCAAACGTGGTTTCATAATAAGTCCATACATATTGCTTAATGCTTAGGACTGCCCTAGCTGGCCCGTTTGACATCCAAAATGGCATGACTGTGAACTCAAAGTGTCCATAACGTGTTCTAACATGCGGGTCATACTGTATATCTCCTTACCAAAATCCCTTACCTCTGGTGATATCCCGCAACGAAGATCGAATCATTGCTTAGGAGAAACAACACGCAATAGTACCTTGTAATTAGGGTCAAACAAGAAAGAAGAAGGGGACAAGGATTCATAGAACAATTCTGGGGAGAGAGAGAGGTAAACGGTCTTTATAGTCAACTGCTTGTTTTAGGAGTTGTTTCCTAGTGAAGTTCACCCTGTATCAATACACATTCTGCAATTCGACATTCTCATCGAATTATAATCGTGCTTTCCTTTCTTCTTTTCTTCCTTCCTTTCTTTTCTTTCTTCTTCTCCTTGACAAAGAAGAGCATTGGGTCTGCGGTCCTATGAGTGGAGTGACTTTTGGTCGAATAAGAAAGAAAATAAAAAAAAAACCACTTCCTCTTAAAAAGCGTTCTTTAAGCTGGTTTGAAGTACAATTCTATTTCTAATCCTAAAATTCTAATTCTTCTAACGATTTCTCAGAAGGGGAAACCGAAGATGGAGATCTCTAGACAAAGACATAAACAAAAACTACAAACTTGGCGATTGATGCGGCCCTGGAATCAGATCAATCGAATTCTATCTCTCGAATAGAGGTAAACTCACAGATCGTACTGGAAAAACCTCAGGGAAGTCTCATCGCAACACGTATGTCATTAATCTTTTTGTCCTCATTACCTTGACACTTGCAAGTGAACGAGAGATCCTCTTTTCCGGCCTCGTCTAAGCCTTGAACTATCACAAAATCTTGGGCCTTTGGAAGAGGAATAGCGAGACAATCTTCTCATAACAAATCGATGAGAACGTCGACGGTATGCCTAGTCCGGGGGGGAGGGATGGCGGGGGGGGGGCGGGGGAGTGGTCGGGGGGGGCGAGTTGGAGTGACATCAAAACTACCTAGCCGTGGTTGGTTAACAGTCACATTTTGCGCGAGACAGTCATTACACAAGACTAAGTAGCATTACTACGTAAAATGTATGATGCGAACAACTTTTTCGCGTCTGCTAATTCGATTTCATAACTATATTTTAATAGTGGCTGAGGGCAAAACTAACAATAAAATGTGAAAACGCAGAAGATACAAAACTCTTCTCAGCCACCCAACCAAAGAGAATAACAAGGCGTAGTGATCATTAAGAAGGAAACGTACTCCTTGACCAATTCTGATTCTGCGGTGGATTTTCAATCACCACATAAGCTCTCTCAACGAGCTCCATCATTCTGCTGGTTCCCTTCTTTCCGGACACTTGAGTCCATGAAAATGTTCCTTCTCACCTACACCCGAAACATGTCACAATCACAGGAAGTCATTAAACCTGCACCCTGAAGCCAAACGCACAATCCCTTCTCCATGTGACCGATTCTTTGACATCTCTGGCACTTTTAGAGGACGACGTCCCTGATGGAGTGAGAGTGTGGGGTAAGTTGCACCAGTATGGCATTTTAGGTAAATATCCAGCAAACCTCTATCCTCCAGTTGGGGCTGCAGCATATGCCTAACAGTTGTTCTGGTCTCACCTTTTTTTGTTGCTGGTGTGAGTTATATTTGATTGTTGTTTCAGTGGTGAGGGTGAGAGGGGCGGGAGGAGGGTTGTTGAGAGTGTTGTGTGTTATTGTTGTAGGTTAATGGTTATTGTTGTTGTTGTATTCTCTGGTTGTCTTTCCCATTATCCTTTAATCACTTTCCCTAATCTTTGCAGCCCTACCCAGAACTGATTGGCTCGACCAGTTTACGGGCCAATGTTGTTTGCCTCATGCAAGGGTCCGTAGGCTTTGAAGATTGATGGTTCCTTTGATTCTTTCAGAAGACATCACACGAATGTACTTAGTTTCATCTTCTTACTGTGTCAGTGGACCAACCATTCTGGACACATAGAAACTAGTTTGTGGAAACATTTACTGGAATCTTTCGATAATCATCTCCTTCATAGAGTCAGAAGGTCCCAAAGAGGGGGAGCGAGGGGGTGTTACATCCTTTGGATTTCAGTTGCAAGGGCAGTATTTATGGAGCATCATAGCTTTCTCCACTTTGCTCCAGGGTATCTTATTGCATTAGCAAGTCCCAAAGTCTGAACATTTCCGTTCCACCAGGTTTAGAGCACGCACCCTCAAACGTGCACAAAGCAAACTCTTCACTTTGTCATCTTACAGCACATTTGGCAAATTTCAAACACTTGCTCCACGGTCTTTTTCGAACCAATGTTTCAGTCCGACAACACCTCAGTCCTCCCTTTGTAAGAGTGAGTCTGCCAATCGTAAATGTATAATCCGCACCTCCTGCATCTCTGGTACAAAAGTTCCTCCAATAATTGTTGATCCGCAATCCCCCGCATGATTGAGTCAACACCTAGGTCTTTTCATATTTTTCAATGGCTTTTGCCCACACTCTTATTATTTTCTATTCTTTTTTCCACTATCCATTCCTAACAGGATTCTGTCTTCTTAAAAATCTCCTAGGCGGCATAAACTCTGAGCAACAGCAAGTAGCACAATCTCGTTGAGAATTTTGTAAAAAGTATGCAGAGAATCATGCACTGGTAAATAATGGCGAATGAATAAAATACATCATAAATTAAATCCGGATAGTCGATATTTATATAATTGATCGATAGAAATAGATATTGAAGTATGTCAAAAGATAAGACGTAAGAGATTGAATTAAAAAAACCAAGTATATATATCTAAGATTATATAAAATGCAATAATGACAAGCGAAAAGTAAGTAAGGATCAGGGAAAACCGCGCGGGGGGATATCGGTATATCGATGAAGGATTCTGTAGGAGAGGGGTAAAAATGATACGGAAAGAGAAAATCTTTTAAACTTTTATGTTATGAGACTAGGTTTTGGATAAAGTGACCGTGATTCCTCCCTATAACCATTTGGCTCTAGTACCAATCTTGTAAGGCGACCCCCCCCAAAAAATCCGTAGCAAGCAGCGAATGGGGTACAAAACATTGAAGTGCTAACGTCAAAGTAACAAACAACAATCACTTATATAGGAAACGACCATCATAGGACGTATAAACCAAGATTTCATTTCGATGCAATAGGCACAATAACAGAGTTTATAATACATTAAGGGTCCCATATGTTTTCAAAAGTAGAAATAAACATTTCACAAGTACAATTGTTTTAATTAAATAAAAGCTTCATAATAAAAACCCAAAAGATGACTTAAAAAGTTTTTAAAGATAATAAAAGTTGTATTGAATATAGATAAATACACAAAGAATCCTTCTTCCCTTGATATCCGCCGCACGCTCCCTCCCCTCCAATCTTCAGGCCCTAAGGACCTGAAAATTACATGTTAAAAAGTCAACACAAAGGTTGACGTAAATCATAGGTTATTCGGTAAAAAGTGATGGACCACAAGATCGAAGTAAATAGTAACTCAGATGACACATTCAGTAGTCAAAACGTTTATTATTGCACGTAAGCTCATGACCCCGAAGCGCGTTAACTTAGATTTGTTGCCTCCAAATCAGAATATAGATGCTTGCCAATAAACCTAACACCATCTCAATGGTGTAAATGCATGCAACCTGATCAAACACCTATGTCCCAAGGAAAGTGGGGAATTGGTCATCCCGATAGATCGTATACATCACAACAACTTTGCGCTTACTACAATAGCAAATTAACGGTTTCATGATAAATAAGGGACCTGTCACGGCAATAAGGTAACTTAGGCACTAAAATATTCAGGCAGTAATCTGGATAGCATACACTTTGTAAACACTTTGAAAACACTTAGAAAAACACTTGTGTCCAATAGTAAAACAAGTAATGTGTTCGAAACTCTCAGTTTCATATATAGGTATTCAATGTTCTCAAAATCATGTAGTAAGCAAGTAAAAGCTTTAGTAAAACTAGTCATGTAACGCTTAAGTAGTAGAAATCAATAAATTTGGCCTTTAGTAAATGACAGTATAATCCTCACCCCGAAAACAGTTTAAGAAATCCATTAAAAAAGAAAAGGTGGGGCTATGAACTCACCTCGAGTGAATGGTAATCAACAAGTATTCACAATAGAAAAATGCGTCACGAAGGAATCCGAAGGAAACCTAATCCAATATAGGTCGTATAAGTACTAAACACTTTGATTATTTATAGGTATCGTTATAACTCATCATACTATCGTTTCGGTTTGGCTATCAAACTTAAGATGGCATGTAGTGACGTAAGAAGAGGAGCTAGGACACTGTAAAAATCGAACCCCAACAAACCTACAACATCGACGAGTACGCCACCCCCGAAGAGAGGGGGCCTCATAAAGTAAACTTACTCAACCCTAGAAATATAAAATTACTGTTGATTAAATAATACCAACATATAATTCTATTATACTACATCAACCATCTAATCTATTTTATTGAAATCACTATTTATAAGTAAAATCGGTTTATAAGTATATCTTTATTAAAACTGGGCGTAACTTTCTTGTTTAAAATATTTTTCCTTTCGTTTCTTACGTCCCACTGCCTTCGTATTAAGACGAGTGTATCATAATATAACAATTCAAAATCTGAGATTTCTGATGAATAAGTGATTTTTAACTGTTCAATAAAAACAGTTATATATTTATATTTAATATATTTAGTTTATCGTAAATCTCGGTAAAATGTGACATAACGATATTTGTTTTCAAACTCCGTTTTTAGCGATTCTTTCGGCACGTTTCCGTATGTTAAAATTTTATCCAATTTATTGATGTTTTAAAATGTTAGAGTTTCTGTGGTGAATAGTAAACCTTTTTATAATAAAATTTATAAAGTATATATTTAACGTAAACTGAAATCCGTCGTATCTTTTTTTCGTTATAAATGGTTATTTCTTTCTTATTTCGAGTTTCTTATCATTTTGTAAATCGTCATGAGAACGATACTATTTTTTTAAAACATAAATCCATCTTGGATTTTCGAACCTAAACAGCCCCTTAAATAGATAATTAGGGGTATTCAATATATATAAACTTGGTTTAATATACTTTTTTCATTCAACTTAAATTAAATACCACAAGAAGTTTTCCACAACCCCATTTTTATCATAGGTCCATAAACATATTATTATGTTCCATTAGTCATGATACATTCAACCACACAGTAACACAATGAATAAGTGTAACAAAATTATAATCACAACACAGCTGCAAAAATATAATTTACATGTTTAAAAAAAAAAGCATCCTAAATGGTGATCTTCACTATATAGAAGCTATATACCAATAAAATGATAAATGTAAAGACCATAAAATACGTTTTTAGGTAACCTTTACTATGAGTTAATATATAACCAACAACACAACTAAATCCTTTTTTAGATTCTAAAAACCACACTTGCAAGATCATTGAGGACCCTAAACACCCTAATCTTCTTTTTCCATTTTCTCTTGCTTAACTACACTAACACTTTTTAAAGACTTAACCAAGCTACACAATCTTCTTAGGACATATTAGATATGTGTAGTGAATGTATGTAAATGTGAATAAAATTTGGTAGGGATTTGTGTTGGTCTGTGTTGCCGTGAGCTAAGAGGCGAGGAAGAGAGTTTATGGTGTTTTACACCCAAACCTTGAAAGTGAGAAGTGTGTGTGTATTTCACTATTAAAAGGAGGCCTTATATACTCTAATGAACTCTAAATGACTAGTCAAAATACAAATAATAAAAACTAGGAAGTCTTAAATTGGTCTTTGTTGGAAAATGAATAGATCATCCCATGGAAATAAAGACCATGTTTTTTTTTTTTTCCAATTATTTGAATATCTTTGTGTTTCCTATCTCTATATCCGGATATTGTATATATGTAAAGAAAATTGTTATTTTTAGGTATTGGTAAAAAATGTGGTATCTGTTGAAGCGTATAAAGAGTATTGGTGCTTTCCCGGGTTGCCTAAATACCTGATTATTACTTGCGAAAAACGTAAACGTTATAAACGCAACCAATAAAAATAAATTATAAAAAAGTTTTATTATTCAACATTCCGAAAAAAATAAATAAATTTGCTTGCCTTGACAAAAAACTTTTAATAATAATATTCGTTTGGGAGGGTTTTGGTGTCGTGTTTACGTGTAAGTTGTTGATTTTTTATTTTACGACCGCGATTTAACTAATAATAATAAAACTAGAATTAACAGTAAAACACAGCGTTCTCAACGAGAGCACCCTCCTACCTTACGTACCATACGCTGCCGGGCCCGTGGACCGTCCCCCAGTGTCCCCCCCAGCATTCAACCGTGAATGTAAACAGACATTCATCAAATAACCACAGACAACTTCTTGACACTAAGCTAGAACATCCAAAACCACTAATAATCAACTAAAGATAAGCACTTTTTTAGAACAAAGATATGCCACGTCAAACTTCTAAAAATAATGCCAATAAAAAAGCAGGTAATAAGACCAGTTGAGCGAGATAAACCAAAAAAAAAAAAAAGAAAAGGGTGACGTTTTTGATAAAAAAAACTTAGCAAGCACAAATATTTGAAAGAAAAGGCGTAACACACAAATAAAACGAAGGCACCCGATTACCTGCGCCCTACCAAAACAGTTTTCAACTCCCACCGACTGCACCTAACAATTATACCCACATTGCCGAATACAGTAGAGCACAACACCCCAAACGCACCCCCTACACCACACCCCTCCACTAATAAACCCTCCCCCAACCCCCGTAACGCTCAAGCATATCTACCTGACTTCAAAAGCCACACCCACCACGAACAACGACACACGGGCGCGCGCCCGCTATGTCGATGAGTGAAAGTTCTCCACCCCCCCCCCCCCCACATAAGAACTGAGCGAACTGCATTCAACCAACGAACACAAAGGGACAAAATCTGCAAAAACCACGAAGCACCCTCTCCATGTGTGGAGAGGTTAAATATAACCTTTGAGATGGGCCGGGTCGGGCTTTCTATAAGCCGGCCCGGTTAGCTTACTAATTATTACATAATATTGTATAACTATTACAAAGGCTCGTGAGATCGATAATGGTCGTCACTTCACTAAAATCTAAATTCCTAACAGTTGTCCAACAGCTTACTCCTCCATACACACAATAACACAATGGCGTGTCTGAAAGGAGAAATTGTACTTTTTTAGACATGGTTCGATCTATGATGAATCTCACAACTATGCCGTTATCCTTTTGGAATTATGCTATAGAGTCTGCAATACACATTCTCAATATGGTTCCAACCACGAAGGCTGATAAGACACCATATGAATCATGGTATATAAAAGTTCCACACTTGGCTTACTTAAAGGTCTGGGGATGTGAGGCGCTTGTGAAGCGGGATACGCCTGACAAACTCCAACAAAGATCTATTAAGTGTATCTTTATAGGATACCCAAAGGAAACAATGGGTTACTATTTTTACTTCCCACCTGAAAACAAAATTGTTGTTGCAAGGTATGCTGAGTTCTTTGAGAAAAGTCTCATAACTCAAGAAGTCAGTGGGAGGGCCATAGATCTTAAAGAAATTCAAGATGAAGATACACCACCTTCTGAAATCAATAGCGAAATTCCTATGGAGGTTGAAGGTTTCGAACCACCTCAAGAGGAAGTGATTCCGATTCGTAGGTCCGAAAGGACACATCGAGCTCCAAATTGCTTATGTCTAAATGTAGAGGCGAAGGAGCATAGTCTAGGGGATCTTAATGAACCCAGTAGCTATACAGCTACAATGTTAGATCCATAATCTAATAAGTGGCTCGATGCTATGAATCTGGAGATGCAATCCATAAAAGATAATCAAGTTTGGCGCTTGGTTGATCTTTCTCCTAATTGTAAGACCATTGGGAGTAAATGAATTTTTAAGAAAAAGACTGGCATGGATGGCATTGTACACACCTATAAAGCTCGTCTTATAGCAAAGGGTTATACTCAACTATACGGGGTTGATTATGAAGAAACGTTCTCACCTGTTGATGACATTAGAGCTATTAGGATTCTCATAGCTATAGCGACGTTCTATGACTATGAGATATGGCAAATGGATGTCAAAACTGCCTTCTTAAATGGTTATCTTGATGAGACATTTATATGGTGCAACCTGAAGGTTTTGTTGATCCTAAATATCCTAGAAAAGTATGCAAGCTTCAAAGTACCATTTATGGTCTTAAGCAAGCATCAAGAAGCTGGAATAAAAGATTTGATGTAAAAATTAAAAAGTTTGGTTTTGCTCAAAATCTTGATGAGCCATGTGTATATCAAAAGGCTAGTGGGAGTAATGTTACATTCCTTATCTTATATGTTGATGACATAATTATCATGGAAATCACATTCCAAGTTTACAAAGTGTAAAAAATTATCTTGGAAAGTGTTTTGCTATGAAAGATTTGGGGGAGCAACATTTATTCTTGGGATAAAGATCTATAGAGACAGGTCAAAGCGATTGATTGGACTTAGTCAAAGTTCTTACATTGATAAGATCTTGAAGAGATATAGGATGGATAATTCCAAACGTGGTCACATCCCTATGCAAGAAAGACTTAACTTGAACAAAACACAAGGTGCTTCAACACCTGAAGAGGTAAAGCGTATGCAAAATGTACCTTATGCTTCGGCTGTAGGATCCATTATGTATGCAGTTAGATGCACTAGACCAGATGTTACGTTCACGCAAAATATATCAAGCCATTTCCAACAGAATCCTGGTGAACCTCACTGGATTGCTGTGAAAAATATTCTTAAGTAATTAAGAAATACTAAAGATATGTTTTTGGTTTATGGTGGAAATCCGGAAGCTGAACTTCGAGTTGCTTGCTACTGCGATGCTGGATTTGAGACTGACAAAGACGATATCAAGTCTCAGACAGGATTTGTTTTGAACCGAAGCTGAATATATTACTGCTTCAGAAGCCGCAATGAAAGCTGTTTGGATTAGAAAGTTTATTTCAGGGCTTGGTATCGTACCAACAATAAACGAACCGATTAAGATGTTTTGCGACAATTCTGCCGCACTTCTTATTGCTAATGAACCGGGGGTTCAGAAAGCCGCCAAACACTATCATAGAAGATACCATTATGTTTGCGCGTGTATTGAACTGGGTATGATAATTCTTCTTAAAGTTCACACAGATGCCAATCTAGTTGATCCTTTTACGAAGGCTTTACCTAAAGGAAAGCTTACTCAACATGATAGGAGCATAGGACTTCGTTTAGCTAGTGGTTTCATGTAGATCTGTGTTTTAGTATTTGGATAAGGGATGTTTGAACAATTTTATTTTATGACAATGATACTTGGTATATTTGTTATTTTTATTATAAATTGTGTCCCATATTTGCATGTTTAAATCCATAAATAATATTTATTATTCTAAATTAATCCATTATCGGTTAACAATATGAGAATATTCTTAAATTAAGTCAAATCCGAGTGATTGGTGATATCTTGGATATTAAGGATGTGTCCACCAAACTCACATAATATTCATAAGATGAATATTGGATTTCCCCAACTAACAAGATAATTACTTTATGGATCGTCGTCATTAAGTAAATATTGTAAGTAATTTTATTTACTAAATCCTTAGACTTGAGATGCAAGTAGGTCTTGCATGTGTGGATAATCCTTCTTGATCTAGTTTAAGTTATCTTGAAAAAGGTAACTAATAAGGGCTATTTCAGAAGTGATTGTAAAGCATGGTGACTAAACACTTGTAGTCAATAAAGAATTTGTTCCTTTAATAGTTGAAGAATGATGCCACCAGGCCTCTCGTAGAATTAATCAGATGTGTGTATGGCCATACTCGAAAACTCATGAAGATATGTCTCATTGATTTTTGGTAATCTTGATTAGTTACATATACGAGAAACAAAATCGTTAAATAATTGAATGACTCTGATCCATATCCATTTTTAACACGATATCTGAAATAAAGGGATTGTAAATTCATAAATCATTTATCCGTGTCTTTATGAAACGACACTCGGATATTTCTGAGAGCATTGGCATGTTGGTAGACGTTTACCAATGTTATTATATTTTTTATACATGTCCAAGTGGGAGCTGTTGGAATATGTCCATGATAAATAATATATGTCCGGATTATTTATTCGAGCCTACGGGGACGCACGCGTTAATACATAGAACAATGATTAATGTATTACAGTAATATATTAGTGTTTAATAAACGATTATTAATAAATATTAGTTAAACGTTTAAATGTTAAACGCGAAGGACTAATATGTAAAAACCGAAGAATGGAAAGTTGCGGGTTGCCCTTTGTTTCCTAGGTCGGTCGAAACCACCTCCTAAAGGAGGTAGGAGTGCTAACTTGCATGCCAAGTTATGAGGTCAATATATAGTGGTTTTTGTTTCATTGTTTCACATAACTTGCATACCTAAAACCCTAAAAATCCCTCTTGTGCTCTCCTTTTGTTCAACCGGTACCCTTTAGGGTTTTGGTTTTCTCATGGGGTGTCGTGCGATCGAACCAAACAACCCTAAGGGTTTTGGTTTTGCGATCGAATCCCACAACCTTGTGTATTTCGTGTGTTGATTGATTCAAGGACGAAGGTGATCGTTGTTAAACACTACTAGTACTAGCATACTTCATTGTTTGCTAAGAACGTATTGTGTGTGTCGAAGTAGCGGAATCTTGATTAGATTCTTAGTGGTTATGCATTGTAATATCTATTATACACACGCGTATATTCAAGACGGTGTTTCGTTTATTGCTAAAAGGTACACACCTTCTTGATCCCTTTGTTAACTATGTTATTCTATACGTGTTTACTTTCCGCTGCGTACTCGTGAGTTTAATGGTTAAAGGTTGTAAAACCCAACACAAAGGCATGCCTCGTCTTTTTATAACATCCACCATCTATTTCATATATACTACATTATTTAATATTTAATACATATGTTTTTAATAAAACTTGAATTAACTAACTCTTGCTTGATGCCTCACTCGCATAATGCTAAAACCAAGGGTCTATTTGGTATGACGGGATGAAATAGTGATGAAATGGAATGAACATCGTAATGGAATAAATGAAGTAATGAAATGAAACATTACAATTTTAATTATGTTTGGTTGCAAAAATAGAATGAAATGTAATCGATAATAAAAAGACTAAAATAGACTTTGATGATGTATGTTTTTTTGTTTGGTGGGTAATTAATAAAGGGCTTTTATGTAATTGTCATTCCATTCCAAGATGTAATGAAAAAAAAACAAGATTTAAGTTTATTTGGATACCAAAGTTAACGTGGATACCAAGAGACTAATCCCCACCCTCCATCTTCATCTTGATCCAATGGATAAGATTAAACCAAAAAACCATTTTTCTTATTTTTTTTGAAATATTAATATCCCTCAAACCGTTAATCGATAAGCGAAAAAAATATACCATCACGACGAGCATCAAATTATCTTTCTATCGATATCCCCTTTGATATACTTTCGACGAATATTTTTTTCTCGCTTTTTTCGCTTTTTTACGGTTTTTTCGTTGTTTCGTCTTTTTTTCGTAGTTGAAACTTGCATAAGAAATCATATATGATATTAGTCTTAAATCACATATGATATTTAAAAAAATATATGATATTACTGATAAATTACATATGATAAAATCATATATGATATTAGTGCTAAATCATATATAATATTTAAGTTTAATGCAATCACATGTAATTCGATGTTAGTGTTATATCATATATGATTTTATACGAATATTCAAATTAGTGTTTAATCATATATGATATTTTCATGCAAAGTTTCAACAACGAAAAAAAGGTGAAAAAAAGGAATTTTTTTTGTCGAAAGTATATCAAAGTGGATATCTATGGAAAGATAATTAAATGCTCGTCGTGATTGTATATTTTTTTCGCTTAATGATTAGCGGTTTAAAAGATATTTAAGTTTTAAAAAATAGGTGAAATAATAAAATCCTTTTTAATCTCAGTCATTGATTTCTTTTTAGATTGATGGTGGGGATGAGTCCCTTGATATCCAACATTTTTTTGGTATCAAATATAACTCTCCTAAAAAACAAAGGGTACATAATGAATGAAAATGATGGTTTTTAATGTAATGAATGATTGCATGTAATAAGCCATTACATTCTATAACTGTAAACAAACATGATTTTTTCATTATGTCTTAATGATGTTTTCTATTCCTACTCTCATTACGACGTATCAAACATTACGCAATATTTGATTGATCAATATAAGAAACTAAGGCTAAACGTAGTGGTGACCGCAGAGGACACCGCCACGTCAACGCCAACTCAACTTTCTCTCTCCTAGACCACACAGTGACCAAACACCCGTAGTGATGACCGCACAGACGACCAAACAAAATTTTTAAAAAAAACATTACATTAATAATTAAACATTACAAACTAAAATACGGAAATAAAAATATACGGAAGAAAAGACGGAAAAAAAT
>BQNB010122145.1:0-20336 GCA_026074375.1 Tanacetum coccineum
CATTTTAAGTCCGTTTTTGGTTATTTCAGCTCGTTTTTAAAGGTAAAAGGTATGTGTATTTAAGCACATACCAGATATCACAAGACATGATCAAAGGAATACAAATATAAGGTAAGACAAATCAGAAGTCAATTCATAGTGTAAGGTAAGATGAATCAGAAAATCAAATAAAGTCCAATTACCAAGCCCAAACAAATCATATCATAGTAACCATGGAGTCGCGAGCTCCAAAATGTGAAAGACGTGGAATGCACCCAAACATCAGTCACCAAATATACATATATCATAATGTCATAATCCATCGAATACAAAACAAATCTAGGATGCATCCATACGCCCCTTAAACAAATAATAATCTTCATAATACGCATATAATATCAAATGGGGGAAGATGTGAGAAATCACTCACCCACACATGAGTCATGCAAAAGGTGCATCAATGACACGGCCATGTTACCTCCATGGCTAGGGAACAAATATTGGCTCGGATCTCAAACTGAAGGGTTCAAAGCAAAGTCATATCAAAGTTCATTTCAAATGGATCATAGCAAAGGTTCAATGCCAAAGGTTCAAATATCAAAGGTAGCATAGCAGGGTTCAAATAGAACATAATAACAGATCATATAAGAGAACCAAGATAAAAGGCTCAGAGCAAATGTAGCAAATCACATAAGTAATCAAAGATAGAGAGGAATATGTCATGAGAAACCTTAACGATAAGGTCAGAATATCTGTACCTTATTCCGAAGCAAAGCAATAATCAAAGAAAACACCACAGGAATATCAAAATCACTCCCTCTTGACCGAACCTAAAGAAATGATGAATTCGAATTACAAACCATTCATTTAAGTTATACTTTCTATTTTTAGTAACTTTCCATTTTTAGTAACTTTCCATTTTTAGTAACTTTCCATTTTTAGTAACTTTTTTAATCTAAAATAATATCAATATGACATTTTATACCCTCCAACTTATTTTATACAGAGTATACTAAATATAATAACATGTTTAAAACAGACCCCATAATTTCAGAAATTACAAAACAAGTCCTTATACTTTTAAAATCACAATCGGCTTGTTCTATATTCAAAATCAATATAATTTTCAAGGTTAAAAGTGTAAAGATTTAGTTTCACATTTTATTCAGATTATACCTTCCCATTTTTATATTTACAAGTCAAACCCTTAATTTATACAATTTACATATTTAGCCCTTTTTGTTTATTAATTATTTAAACAATATCTTTAATTATCCATAATTACAAAACAAGTCCTTATACGGTTCAAATTATAACAATTTCATACTTATATACATTAAATACTGACCCAATCCTTCCACTTTTCAGAATTTACAATTTCAGTCCTCTATTTGTATTATTAATTCTAATTACTTATTTATATATAATTAACCATTTTCCATTTTAATCCAAAATAATATCAATATGACATTTTATACCCCCAACTTATTTTATACAGAATATAATAAGTATAATAACTTGTTTAAAACATACCTCATAGGTTCAGAAATTACAAATCACCTCCTTATACTTTAAATCACAATCGGCTAACTAATAAAATAAACAAAACCCTAATTTGATTTTTCCCAACCACAAACATAATTATTACCCAATAATTAGCATTAATTGAACCTGGAAAAATTAGAAAAACCCTAACCCTAATTTTTTTTAACAATTTTCTTTCTTTTCCCCTTTATTCAAAAATCGGCAAACAAGATAAATCCCAAATAATTATTCGAATCCCTTATAAATTTTTCCAACAATTTATCTGAGTTACATATGATATATAATACCTTAGAAAAATATAAAATCAAATGTACAAATATTATTTGTGCCGATTTCATATTTATTTCGAAATTAGGGTTTCTAATTTGTTTTAATTCATTCGATCAATATAACATACATGGATATTTTTCCTACTTATATTATGGATTAGAATGATGAAAAATGAGATACAAAAATACCCTTGATGATCCTTTGATGATTTGATGAATTTATGATACTCGGTTGTGTTATTTCGAACCAAAACAATTACCACGATCGAACCAAGCAATCCACGACCTTCCCACTATTTTTATCACCTTCCTTGATCTCCAAAACACCTTAGAAAAATGGTCCTAGCCCTGGTAAATTTTTGTGCAGCCTCCTTTTATTCTTTTAGGGTTTCGGTGGTTTTTTTCTTTTTAGAGTTTAATAAAATAAAATGCATAAAAGAATATAATGGGTATTTTGGCCGAATTTATGGGCTTTGAAAATGACTAAATCAGAATTTTAATCTTGCCCAATTTATTTTGTAATTATCCTAATTTTATTTGATTTAATTTTAATGTATAAATACATAAATATTAATTAATTCGACTTATATTGATATACATAAGTATTAATTATTTTTCTTATATAATATAAGGTATTTTTAATCTTACATAAATTTCATAATTGTCATATGTTGTATTTTTATAATTTCTAGAATTAAAATGAAATTTATGCATGCTTTTATGTATTTTTCTTGCATTAGGGGTATTTTGGTAATTTTACACTTGTTGAGATTTTTAGGTTTTACAGTTTGCAATCGTATGGCTTCTGCAAGACTAGATTCTTCTTGTTGAATTTGTTCTTTAGTTCTTTTAGGAGCTTGAGTCTCTTCAACAATCATTAGAGCTTTTCCTTCCCTTTGACCTCTATCAGAACTAACTGGTCCACTACAAATATTAACTTCTAAGCCACCAGTATTAACTTCTTCAAAGCCAGAACTAACTGGTCTACTGCCAGTATTAACTTCTTCAAAGTCTTTTCCCTTGGACTCTTTTCTCCTCTTGTATCTTTTACCCTTATCAACTGATTTTGACCTCTGAGAAGCAACCTTTGACAGAGTTTTAGATGCTTCCAAGGTTGTAGGGCTGATTTCTTCTTTTTGAGTCTCTCCTAAAGGTTTAGTAGGAGTAACAAAAGAAACTAGAGGATCATCATCAATGTCCTTAAATATCCTCCCCTGATCCTCTGGTTCTTCATCCTCTAATTCAGTTAGAACCACATGTCTTCTTTTGAGAATATTTTCCATTTTCTTGACCTTCTTCACCAATTTCACAATTGCTTTTCCCATGGTCTGCTTAGTCTGCTTGAGCTCTGTCTCTAAACTATCAACCTTTGTTATCAAGTTGGGAACCAAGTGAAGTAGGCCTTCCACTGTCAAAGTTTCTGCTTCTGACATATGAGTGTGAGTAGGATCCTGAGATTTTGGAACTTCAGGTTCCTGTCTTGGTGAGAGTGGTTGGTTTTCAGGTGATGGTTGCTCAAATGTGTGATCAGTAGGTTCATTGGCAGGTTTAGGTGAAGGTGATGTAGGGTGAGTTGTTGGTTCAGCTACAGGTGTAGGTTCAGATACAATGGTTGCAGATATTATAGGTGGGTGAGATGAGGATGGTAATGGTTCAGTAGATGATGGTTGATCCTCAGCTTGATCTGCTGGTCCTGCACTTTGATCTACAACAACAGGCAACATTACTGGCAACAATGGTCTAGGCACCCCTCAAAAACCCCTTTTCATGTTCCCAAAAATCTTTTTGGTCAATGCAATAGCCAAATAAGGATGTTTATTCTCAGTTTGTATTTTCAAAATCGTGAGTACATCAAAAACTTAGTTTTACTTTTTAAGTTTGCCACCATGCCATCAAAGATTAATTTTGAAAAATTATAAATTCTGCCAGTAGAAAGACAAATCAAAGCAGTTGCAAGATTGCTACCAAATTGATCCCATCCACCACTTTTAGAACTTATACAATGTAAAAGATGATGGACTAAAAATCTCCATTGCGGTGTAAAATGACTTTTCCAAAATGTAAAAGTACCATCAGCAAGATACCCTATATTACCCATCCCATCAAAAATCTCAGTATTTGGCAACATGGAAATCCCTGAAGCATCTGCTAATTGAAGCTTACTTCTAACAGATGCCTCAGTGATTGTATATACACGAGTATCTATAGTTGCCCTTAGTTCTAGAGTCCCATCAACAATAGTTGTGGTAGTTGCAGTCTGACAAAACTGTTTGACTAGGGAGTCATGGATAGTCAGATTGTGAGTTAAGGCATACCTGATATGCGAACCTTTTAAAAAATCGACTATCTCTGCAAAACCTGCACTTTCTTCAGGTTTCTTTAAGAATCCCACTTGGTTATGCTTGCCGCATTATTTCAGTGAAGCCATGCTTTAAGATTGTAGTAACGAGGTTGTGATTTGCGGTGATTATTAACTGGGTTTGTCTCGTTTTGGTAACTTAGTACTGATTGTAGCTGCTAATTGACTTTATATGCGAAAAATAATGAATTTCAATTGACCCTAAAAAAGGCTCTTTTTAAGGAAGAAAATTATTTTAGGTGAGATAAAACAGTAAATATCCAATTTGTATCATTATCCGCTTAAATATCCCCTCAATTTTCTCTAACGGTTATATTTAGAGAAAAGTCAAAGTTATGCGACCAAACAGTACTAACGACTAGTTACCAGTATTAATATTTGCCTACCAGACTTAAGTCTGGTCAACCAGTATTAATATTATATTGTCAGAACTAACAATAAGCTTACCAAGATTAACTAGTAAACTAACAGAATTAATAATGACAATACTAGAATTAACTTTTTGCACAACTTTAGTGCAACTTTAATCCATGCTCCAATCATCCATGCAATCCAAGTATAACCTGGAAATGTTAAGCCACACACAAAATATACTAAAAAATGACTTGAAAACACTATTAATACCAAGTCTATGACTACTAGAATTAATATAACATATCATACTTAATTCTACTAACTAGTATTACCAGATTACAAACTATACATTTAATCCTCCCTTAAAGGTAGCTATGGATTTATCATACCAATATTAATCACTAAGAAATTGAACCTTGGTCCATCAAAAGCTTTGGTTAATAGGTTAGCTACATTGTAGTCTGTGTGAATTTTCTCCACCCTAATGAGTTTCTTCTCATAAGAATCTCGTATAAAGTGGTGTCTGATTTCTATGTGCTTTAACTTGGAGTGATACACCAGATTCTTCACAATGTAGATTGTGCTTTCATTATCAATGTGGATTTTGGTATTCATAAAATTGAAACCATAGTTTAACATTTGATTCTGAATCCACAACAATTGTCTACAACAACTTGCAGCAGCTACGTATTCAGCTTCTGTTGTAGAGGTGGCTACTATTGTTTATTTCTTGCATTGCCAAGAAATTAATCTGCTTCCAAGAAATTGACAACCACCAGTTATGGATTTACTGTCAAGATTTGCCCCAACATAGTCACTATCTGAGAAAGCTTCCAGGTCAAAAGATGATTCTCTAGGATACCATAAGCCCAAATTGGGTTTGCCCTTAAGGTACTTAAAGATTCTCTTCATAGCATTTAGGTGTGAAGTCTTGGGAGTAACCTAAAAACGAGAACAAGCACATACTGCAAGCATGATATCAGGCCTAGAGGCAGTTAAATACATGAGAAAACCTATCATGGATCTGTATAAGTATACATCCACATCATCAGCTTCCTCATCTTTTGTTAATGCCATCTTGGTCTCTATTGGGGTTATTGCAGGTTTCACACTTGCAAGGTCAAACTTTTTTAGCATGTCTGCAACATACTTGTCTTGAGATATGAAAATTCCATCTGTCTTTTGCTTGACTTGCAATCCAAGGAAGAATATGAGTTTACCCATAGACCTCTTACAAGGTTTCCCTTCACAAGTTTGTTTAAATTTTTAAAATTTATATGGCCTAACCTCCTTTACCAGTTATGTAGCCTTTGCTACCTCCAAAGGTAACAGATCCCCCTTTGCATTCTTCAAAATCATCCTGTTAATCCTTGTTACCAGTCATGTGCCCTGAGCATCCACTATCAAATATACCTCTGTCCTCCATGTTCTTGAGTGGATGATCCTGCACATGAAAAAGAGAAATTAGTTTCTCTTAGGGACCCAGGCCTTTTCAGGCTTGGGTCTGCCTTGTGGTCCTTTAGCATTTACAATTTGAACAAAATTGGATCCACTATTATAACTGGAGTTTGGTCTTGTGTTTCTCCAATTATAACCTGCTGAGGTCTTAACAGCAGTGCCCCAATTTCCCTTTACATCATAAGAATTAGACATTCTTGCTGTATTTTTAACAATGGGTCTTCTCACAGGTGAATGTGATTTTGAAAAATGACTTCTTTGATTTACCTTATTCACCTGGGGTCTTACAGGACTAAAACTTTTTGAGTTACTGGTAGGTACTGGTTGTTTAGTTCTAACAGTATTAACATTAAAACTGCCAGTATTAACTTTTTGCCTAACAGAATTAACATTTGCCCTACCAGTATTAACATTAGACCTGACAGAATTAACATTAGTCCTAACAGAATTAACATTTGCCCTACCAGTATTAACATTAGACCTGACAGAATTAACATTTGGCCTAACAGCATTGAGTTGTACTGGTCTAGGTACAAATTGATTAGCATGATTAACCCTGTTTGCATTGTTCCATACTGGTTTTGCCACCCTATTACCAGTATTAAAGACCCTTTGTTTCTTAAGCTCAGCCTCTCTTGCCATTTTCTTTTCATAAAAGTCATAATCTCTAATCAAGTAACTTAGGCTACCACAAACAAAACACTTTTTCTTGATGAAAGAGTAACCTTCCCCTAGGTCTCTTTCCATCCTTTCATTCCAGTTCTTTCCGTTAACTTTAGGTGTCCCCTGACTTTTCATTGGTTGCCTAGGAGTTTTTACGTGTGTTACACAACTAGGTTCAGCTTCTTTTGGTTTTGGTGTAGACACGACTTCTTCATTAGATGTAACAGAATTCTCACTGAATTGGTCATCTGAGACACTAGTTTCAGGATTTTGAGGTCCCTTTTGCCATAAACATACAAAGAATCATCAATTTCCTCTTGTGGTTTAGGAGTATAGTCCCCAGTTAAGGGATGTGGAACTCCTTTGAAATTACTAGTCTTTGAAAATCTACTGTATAAAGGTTTGTTAACAAAATCTTCTTCTGTACACTTAAACACAGTATGATTCATTTCTTCCTCGTAGCTTAAAACCTCATTGTTAGATTGTATTTCATATCATAAGCCAACTTTACTATTTGAAGTCATACCTGAATCAACTAATTTCCAAAGGTTTTTAGAAATTTTTTTCCATGAATCTACTGTTTTTTGCAATTGTTTCTTTTCTTTTACAGCTTTCATTCCTATTCTCCTATATTTTTTAAGCTTTTCATCTTTTGCATATATTTTATTTGCCTGAAATGTAAGCTGTTCATTTAGAGATAATTGTTAAAAGATAATTCTATCTCTTCTAGTCTGCTTTTGAAAAGTAACAACTTGAGCTTCTAATTTCTTAACAACTAGAGTATAGGCAAGTATTTTTGCTTCTTGTTTACCTAACTTATTTTTTTCTCATCACACCGTGTTTTAAAGCGTTTTATATGAATCAATGCAAGTTTTAGAACATAATGATACCTCATTATTTAAGATGATTGCCATGAGTGCATGATTTGTTTCTACTTCTTCAACTGTATGTTCTCCCTAATTGACTACACCATCATCCATAGTTAGCAAACAGTTCTGATTCTGCTCTTTCTTTCCAGCTCCTTGTGAACTTAGATAGAAAACGTGGCTACAAAAACTGTTGTTTTAAAAACATGCTTCGTCCATTTTCTTGAATTTGCATTTACCACCAAACCTATCCTTATGGACTATTCCCAAATTTCTTTTTGGCATCGTCCAAGTATCATGAAATCTTCTAGATGTACCTTGGGAAATTTCCATAAGTAAATGTTTCTTATAAGCCTTCCTTTCCTTTTCAAATCATGAATTTCTGCAGCAGATACTAGTGTGGAAGTATTCTAACAACACCATCTTTTCCAGTGAAGAGATTCCTTCTTTTCTTGGAATTTCCATTCTGAATAAACCTCCTAAACATCATTTGACAATATATTCAAGGTATGCTCAATCTCCATGGCCCATAAATCATACACTCACTCTTTCATAATTAGTAAGTTTGATATTTGAGATAGTGTTGCTGTAGGAATGATTTGTTTGTTGTTTTGGTTATTGGTTGCATTACCATTGTCTGATGCATCATCAAGGTATGATTCACTCTCATCACTAAGATGTTGATAGAAAATTCATCATTAGTAAGGGTGAGACATTTTTCTATTTCTTAAAGTTATGAGTTGTGGTTCTTATGAATCTTCTTAACTTAGAGTCCCTCTAGAGGCGTCTTATACCACTCGTTGGTCCAAAGCAAATTCTTGGATTTGTTTAGAGCCCTTTTGTTAACAATAGCTAACTTTAAATAAAATCAAATCAACTATTTGAGAGACAATGACTATGAATATTTTCAAAATGCTAAATGCGGAATTCTTAACATAAGTATTAAGAAGAACACAATGTAAAACTTTTGCTTAAGCTATAAATTTCTATTTCAATGTGATACTAAAACATTGGTACCAAATCATTTCTAATATAACTATAACTTTATTGTTGATTGTTTTTGATGTGTAGACTATGGGAACAAACGATAACGAGGTCGGGTCATCACAATCCAAACGCTCAACACATGAAAATGTGGAAGAGGTATTGCTTCCACAAGTTTACCACGAGTTCTTGCTATGGGAAGGATGTAACAAAGATGTAAAGTCTAGGTACAACACTAGATTGGCCCAATTGATTCCTAGACACATTTACTCGCCTTGTATCGTAAACTGGGATGTACTAAACAGAATGGGTTATGATAAAGAAATTAATGACATGTTAAGAATTAGGGTACGTAAAGCTGAATCAGATGAAGAGATATTTACTTCGGTGGCTTGGATTAGAGCTTTTAATATCAATGAGCCAATTTATGCCGAACTTTGCCATGAGTTTTATTCTACTTATGAGTTTGATGAAGTGTGTGCTGATTATGAGTTGCAAACCAAGAAGATCATAACGTTTAGACTTGGTGGACGTGCCCACAGTTTGACTTTGTTGGAGTTTACTCGAAGGTTGGGATTGTATCAAGCGATTGAGCTAGAAGAAGATGGTTTTAATGTTTACTTTGAAGGAGGTTTGCGTAATGATGATAATTTTAATGCTCATGATTATTTGTTAAGCATTAGTTGAGAGGATAACCTTGGTTTGTCTAGGAGTCATACTTCTACTATCAGGAAATTAATTTTGAGGGTGATCCACAAAATGATCACCAATGGTTTGTGTCAAAGGACGTCTGGGTATAATAAGGTGCAAAAGAATGATTTGTGGCTCTGAAGTATGTTTGATGCTAGATACCAAAATGGGTATGCAAATGTAGCTTAGGTGATTGCGAGATGGATGAAGAGGAAAGGAGCTGGGACTCAAAAAGAGAGTCAAATTTGTTGTGGTCAATTTATCTCAAAGCTTGCTAGGAAATGCAGGGTGTTGACAGAGGATGTGGTAAGGAGCTTAAGTGCTCCAATTTATTGTAGGGATTTGGATACAACTACACTTAGAGATTTGATCGATTCTGATGGTAAACTTATTCCTAAAGATCCACAGCCGGGTGTACCTAGAGTTGGTATTCCTAGACCTCCGAGAGCATCTATGCAGGATTTGTATGATAGGATGGGTAGGATGGAGATATGTCAAGAGGCGATAGAGCGGATGAAGTATAGGCAGTCATATCACTGGGATAGGTACTAGGGAGTGTATAACACCCCTATTTTTGACATATAGGAGCGGAAGCTAATCTGGGGTATTATTTAATAGTAAAACAGTCATAATCATAGAAAACAACTCAAAAGAGATGTTTTTAAAAGATAAGTTATCATTCATGATTTCATCAGAGTTTTTACAAATAGAGGTCCTAAAATCTACATGAAAACATACAGTTTGAATGATAACAATTTAACCATCTTCAAGTCCGTGCCACTTTGTGCGATAAGATGTTCAATTACCTGAGATAAACATGCTAAAAAGGTCAACACAATGGTTGAGTGAAATTCATAGGTTTATAATAAATAGTGTGAATACAAGTCATCATAAGAGTGGGTTACGTTGTTAGACACCCATAAGTGTAATAATTGCAATGAGTACAATTATTATGGAAAACAATATTATTGCGTCTAAGCTCATGGCACTCAAACTGACTAGTGTAAATATCAATAATGATATATATAAAGATAATGGCCCCCGTGTAGGTAATTGCCATATACCTATGAGTTTCAAATATAGTGCGTTTGGTTACCTATCCGGCTAACACAAACGGGATTCGTCAATCCCAATAGGCCTATTCACAATATTCACGTTTACTCGTAAGTGATTAATGGTCCATGATGGTGGGGGTATTTTGGCATAAAGGGACTTAGACAACAGATGCAATAATATATCAAGATAGAATACATTTAGAAAACACTTGTATTCATGGTTTATAGCATGTATTCCCCTTACGGGTTTATGAAATAGAAGATTTAAAAGTGAGGCTATAAACCCACCTTAACAGTATAGGGAAATCTGATTGATGGCAAAAGTATATCAAGTGAAAGTAACGGCTTTGTCACGCAACCTGGGGTGATATGTCAAGTCTTAGTGTGATAGTTTATGTTTCAAAACTTCATAAAGTTTAACGTATATCTTTGATTTATTAAATTATAGAAATATTGTATCGTTGTTCGGGCTATCATAATCCAGAGGCCATGTAGTATCGTTTGAGGAGCCAGGGCACTTTAAATCGTAAACCTAGCAAATTCGTCAAAACAAAAACTCAAATAAAACTCTTCATATGAAATTCCCTAGTAATGTGATACGATAAGATTTTAAGTTTCTTCAAAAGTTAGTTTGTGATAAATTACGTTAAATATATAACAAAATAATGCGTTGATTTATGATTAATAACGATAAATGTGTCGGGTTTTAATAAAATCGAGTTTTATAATATTAATATATTTTTTTATAATTTATATAAAAAGATTATATTTTATATTTTTAAGTTTGCAAAATTGGCAATATATACCCTTGGTTTATAAACTTTTACAACTTTAGTCCTTTATATATAAAGTATATATAATTTAAACCTTTAACTTTGAAACTTGGAAAAATAGGTCCTTATAGTTATAACTTTAGAATAATGATATTTTCAGCCCCTTTAGTTATAAATTTCAGAAAGTTACGATATATACCCCTGTGCATGGAAATATTTGCAAAACAAGTCCAAAAAGTCATGCAAGCTTATTTTAGAATTCCAGATGATATTTGCAAGTTATAGCTTATTAAAATAAGCTAAAATAAGATCTTCTAACGTAACAAAAGTTTATAAAAAAGATTCGTTAGCTAGAAAATCAAAACATGTCATTTTTAGGGTTTTAATAAAAAACACATGGGTTTGAGGATTCAAAGCTTCAAACAAGAGTTCATATATGATCTTAAGAGTATTATGAACATTCTAATACAGATTATAAGCTTATTGAACATGAACTAAGCTTACTTGAGCTAGAAATGGGTCAAAATGGGGTTTTCAGGTTTGTACGCCTAGTAACGACTTCTAGGGCTCCTTTTTCTTGATTATTGGCTTCTATTATGAGCTTAGGGACTTCAATTGATCCTTCTTGCTCTGAGTTAGAACTCCATTGATGTGTATGATGAAATTTTAGGTGTGCTTAAATGGTTTGGGGTGTTCGGCTATTTATAACGTTCAAGACCCTTGTTGGCTAAGTTTTCTTGGTGGCTAAGGGTTAGGAGCTGTAGATATATGACTAAGAATGGCCTAGGGTGAGTATTGAGGGCTTAGAAGGTGTAGCTTAGCAAGGTGGAAGGTTGTGGGGGTCTTAGAGGGTTACATCTAACATGGGGTGACAAGGAGGTGACCATGAAATACTTAGAGCTTAAGGGTGGTGATAGAGGTGCTTATAAGCTGCTTGGTGATGTCATAGAGGTGCTAGGATGCTTTCTTGAGGTGCTTGGTTGCTTAAAATGGGTAAAAATGAAAGAAAAGGGGTGTCGAGTTCATTTCATTTCGGGTTAGGGTTTTGGGTTTTAATTTCTAGTTAGGTTTAGGGTTTAAGATAGTTTAGGGTTTAGGATTAGTGTTAGGATTAAGGTTTAAGGTTTAGGATTAAGGTTCAGGGTTTAGTTCTAAGATTTAGAGCTTAGTTTTAGGTTTAGGGTTTTGTTTAGGGTTTTAGATGACTTAGGGTTTAAGTTTAGGGTTTAGAAGTCATGCATTAAGTGCTTGCACCTTGTGTTAAAGTGGTAGTAAGAAACTAAAATGAATTTGGAGGTAAAATGACATAGTTTAACTTTCTTGCATTATTAAATTGTACATTGAGCTTTAGAAAGTTGTAACTTGATTTAAATGCCTAATTAGGTTTTAAGGCATGATTAGCTTATACATTGTGTGTTTAAGACTTGTACATTGATTTGGAGGGAAAACATAATTCAAATATTGTGCATTGTACACTTGTACACATGCTTGAAGGTTTGCACATTCATTTTTATATGTATACATTACATATAATTAGGGTTTTGGTGTAAACATTAATGTTCAATGCTTGTTTTGATATAACGTTTTGAAAAGTACGTTAAATGGATAATGTACTTGGTAAAAATGATATTAGGATATAGAATTGACATATTAGGATGTTTACATGATATAAACATAGATATTCTTCTTTCTTTCTTTCTAAAACACATATCTTAATCACTAATATACCTTGGTCTTGTTTCAAGTGATTAATTCTTTCTTCATCCCTTCTTCTTCTAATCAAGTGCAAGAGAAGAACAATCATATTCTTCTACATACAAATTGTTATTAAGTGATCTTCTTCTTCCTCCTCAAGATCACAAGTCTTTATTATATTAACTTTGTGTTGTTGTGTAAATTGGATTGTGTGTAGATCCAATTGTGTAAATTGTGTATTTGTGATTTGGATTATGTGTCAATCCAAGAGTATATATCTTGTGAGTGTGTAAAGACTTAGTGAAGTCTTAGATTGGTTCTAGCTAAGATTTGGACTCGACATCTAGCTTAGTGTCGGAAAAGAAAGTAAGCGACGTGTAAACGGTTTTCTCCGCCTAAAGAGAGCTTGTTTACATAGTGAAATCTCGAGTGGAGTACTCGGGGAGTGAAGTAGGAACGAAGAGATGCTTCGTAGCCGAACCAATATAAATCTTGGTGTCTTGGTTTGATCGTTTCTTTCTCTATCTCTCTATATTGTTATTGTTTACTTATTTTATAAGCAAAGTTTTAAAACGGTCAAATTAACCGGTAAACTATTCAACCCCCCTTCTAGTTTCCTAAAATTGGTATCAGAGCCAAGGTAACTCAAAATTTTTAAAATATATTGTATTTTAAAGATTGGATCGATCTATGGATTCCGACCAATATCTAAAAGGGCAATCTATGCAAAGACTGCCACTTTTTGAAAGTGATAGTTTTATTTATTGGAAAAATAGATTCGAGACATATGTTAAATTAAAATATCTAGATCTTTGACATGTTATTACCAATGGTGATTTTCAACCCATTATTTAAAATCCGGAAACCAAACTCGAAGAGGTTGTCCCTTTTGAAAAACAAACTGATGATCTTAAAAGAAGGCTTTCAAAAAATAATGAAGCCAAAATGGTTATTTATAATGCTTTGCCTAGAAAAGATTAATGAACGGAATTTTTCATGTGTAATACGGCAAAAGAAATTTGGAAAACTTCGTTAGTCACCCATACAAGGAATAAGCCAAGTCAAAGATAATAAGATCAACACAACCTTTATGGTTCAACAATAAAACAATTCTTCATTTCTGAAAATGATCTATAGATATTGCTATGGCTAGATTTAAAACTAATAATTACTAGTCTTAACAGCTCTGATGAAGGTTTATTCTAGATAAGGAACTATGTTAGGAAGTTTCTTATGGCTCTACATCCTAAATGGAGAGCAAAGGTCATGGCGAAAACCTCTCATCTTGAAGCGGTTAAGCGTATCTTCGATATATTAAAGGCACTACGCACTTAGGATTATGGTATCCTAAAGGGACCGACATAGAAACCATAGTATATGCCGACTCTGATCATGCGGGAGATTATGTGGACCAAAAAAGCACTATCGGTATTTGTACGTTCGTAGGATGTTGTTTGACATCTTGGTTCTCGAAGAAACAAACCGCTCTTGTTATATCCACTACCGAAGCTGAATACATAAGCGCCGGAAAGGCATGTCAACAAGCACTATGGATGAAACAATCTCTCATCGACTACGACGTACAACTTGACGACGTTCCCATCATGTGCGACAACAAAGGTGCGATTGACCTTAGCAAAACCCCGGTGCAACATTCTCGTACCAAAGACATCGAAATTTGTCACCACTTTCTTCGTGATTATGTCCAAAAAGGACATATCTCAATCGAAAAAGTACCGTTCGTCGACAATATTGCCGACATTCTTACTAAACCCCTTAAACGTGAATCGTTTAATTATCTACGTCTTGGTTTAGGAACGATGGAACACATTCCATAAACCTTATATGTCCGCTTCTCCTTCTTCTAGTTTCGATTCTAGTCTGTGTTCTATTACGTGTTGTGACAACTTAAATACTCCATCCGAAGTACTTTAAGCACCCTTAATTCGCAAAATGCAAATTAAAACGTCACTCCTCTTCGTAAAATTTTTGTCAAAAATGAGTCCAAAACCCTTGACTGAGGGTGGCCCCCATATAAGCGGTCCCCCAATATATTTGGGACCGCCAGGAGATATGGGACCACCATCAGCAGAACATAAAATGGAACACTTGAACAAGATTTTTCAAAACACAAAAACAAACACCCTCCTTCGTGCTGCCATTGACGAACACGACCCATTTCACTCAAAAACTCAAAATCAACCACTAAAACATGAATTGAAGATAAAACCAACATCAACAATCATTCACAACATCTTAATGATCATCAATTGTAAGTCATTTCATCTATTTTCTTTCAATTTGAGTCTAGGGTTCATGATGAACACCAAAAATTGAAATTGGGGATTTTCCATTTTTCTTTCAATTTTGTACAATTAGAACTACTAGGATACAATGTACAAATAATATTCTTCCCGTAGACATAAGATTTGCACATATTAGTGAGTTTATAGAAGATTTGATTTTGAACTAAAACCCCAATTTTATTTTTAAATTACTCACGTTAGGAACATAATAAAATTGTTGCTATGCATTGTTAATCCAACCCAAAAACGTTTTCAAACACATGCATAATAATCTCATGAACAAATTTTGAGTTACCATAATGTCATATGGTATTTTCGATTGTTTGGATGAGCAAAATCAATTTAAGGATCGTTTGGATTAACTCTTTGGTGGTTATTTTTAGTTGTGTTAATTAGTTACTCCACATTTGTTGCATATAGGCACACACTAGACACAAGCTTAAAACTTCAATACAAGCATAGACAATTAAAATATGATTTTATTTGTGTCATTTTAGGTAACAATGCCTCGAAAATCATCTGAAGACTACAAAAATACAAGACATTATATCCCTAAAATCTCACATGAATTCCGTACTCCAATAAGAGAAAAACTAATGAACCTTGAAGAATGTTATATCCATGAGGGTCGGGTGGTTTTTGAAAATTTTGCGGACCTAAACTATGTTCGGTCTTTGTTTTATTTTGTTGAGTTCGAATGTCTCTTTGAAATCAATGAACAAATCTGTCCTCGCTTTATACTTGGTATGTGCTTATTTACACATACCTTTTACCTAATAAAACGACCCAGATGACCAAAAACAGACTTAAAATGGCAAATATATGTTTGTTTTGTGTTATTTAATGTGCAGGTATCAAATATCAAAGAAAAGGACAAAAACGAAGCAAAAACAACAAAATCAGGCACGAGATTGGAAAAAGCGTGAAAAAGAGCAAAAGACCGAAGCCGAAGGCACATTTATCTTTGAACCCGGACTAAATTCTTAAAAGCCCATAACCCCGTTAGCCCTTTTAACCTTAAATGTCTAAAAAGGTTTACACCGTTAGTCCTTAGGGACTAACAATGTTAGTCCTTAACCCTTTCATAAATGGTCGTTAAACCTAAAAGTTATTTAACTTTCGTTATACTATGATAAAGGCCCAAACTATTACCTATCTACCTGGCCCAATACATATACAACCCGAACCCCCAATTTAACCCGGTCAACCCTCTATTTATCCCCAGTCAAACTACACACAATTACTATGCATCTCTCCCATTACCATCCACCCGCCATTTTTCACTCAAGTTTGTGTACAGGGTAAATTCCTAAATTAAACCCCATTCTTACCCTCACATCAAATCAAAAAGGCTTCTAGAAGTTCACCCCAACATGTAGAAAGCATGATATCCATCACACCTTGCCACGTTGGCAATCCGTGTGATGAGATTTTGATCTAAGGGCTTAGAGCACAAGATTGAAAAACAAGAAATGATCTAAAGACTGAGGAGAGGAGATTGAGGGCTAAAGTTTTTTCACTCACACAACAAATACACAAGGAGACGCTCCCTTGAGGACTGCTTCTATAAATAGGGCTGAGCCATCTTTTTTTTCCTTGTTAGATTAGGAGTAGTGTAATATTTACTTTTTAATATGTCAATTTAAATTCTGTATGTTACTTTTAAAAGCCTTGTAGCCATTTTAAGTTTTTAATGAAATTTCAATTTATAAGCTTCTTTCAATTCTGTTTTAACTTTGATGCAATTAAGCCTTAATTCTGTTTACAAGCTTTTCATAAGTTCTTACATAATCTGTTTTATTGATGAAAGTTACCGTTTCATCAAAATTTACAAATTCAAACTACTTTGCCTATTGGATAGCTTTTGGTTTGGATGAATAAGCTAGCAGGGGAAGAGCTTATTGGACTTACTGGCTTGTTGTATAACAAGCAAGAGCTTGTTGATTAGCTATTAGAGCCTTAAACTCCCTGTTTTGCAGGGTTCCGTGAGTTTTCCTATTTTTGCAATCTAGCTTATTCTTTTAATATTCATTTGCTCTATTCTGCTGATTTACTGTTTGATGATGCTTATTTTTGTTCTAAATGCTTATTACATGGTTTAGAAGTTGGGAGTGTAAGGTTACATAAAAACTGTCTTATTTAGCTTGTAAACTGTTTTTACTGTTAGCTTATTTGTATGTGCTTATTCTTGTGATTTTATTGCTTATTTACCTTTCAAAAACCTTATGCTCAATCTGTTTTACACTTTTAATAACTTTCTAAATCTGTTTCTAGTTTAAAAATAGATTTTGGTAACATAAAGGGGTGTTTGGCTAGCAGTTTAACTTCAATAGTTAAGACTGCTAGTATGTTTTAGGATTCATATTTCACTTTTAATTCATTGTTATTAAGTTTGAAATCATGTTTTTATTAGTTTCAAATCAATTTTAAGAAATTTAGAAGTTGTTTTATTCAAAATCTAAGTCTACTGTTTCAGATGCTTACTTAACTGCTCAATTTTTAGAAACTCTGTTAGGTGCATTTTAGTTGTAGTATTAGAGTTTTAAAACTAGTGTTTAATGCATTTAGATAGGTTAGACTTGGTTGTTTATTTGGTGTTGTCTATTTGAAAGTTTTTTTCCTTTCTAGCTATTGTAAGTACATCAGCAGAGTTTAGTCTAAATGCCCATTTTTAGTTTCAAGTTTTGGATAGCTAGATTTAGATTTAGTACTCAAAAATTCTTGCATAAGCTCATTGAAGTATAGACTTTAGTTGTTTTAACTTATTTTATGTTTTAAATGTGATTAGCTTATCTGAATTTGTCCTTAAAAGTAGCCTTTTAGTCTTTTAAGTCTGCCTTAAATCCAAAAGAGTAGGGTCTGTCTGTTATATGTCTTATTTTTGAGCTTATTAATAAGTTTCAGAATAAGTTGTAGTTTTATAAAATGTTCATTTTCATGTATTCTTTAAGTTTGTATAAAAAAATTAAAAAAATAAAAATGTTTGCAAAGCAGACAATGGGACTCAGAACCTGGTTCTCCTTCCTCACAAACACAAACACATTTCCAACTGCCCCCCCCCCCCCCCCCCCCCCCCCACCCCCCATAGGGATTTTATCATTAATCTTTAATACTTTTACCTTTTAACCTTAAGTTGCAGTTTTAGTTCCTAAATAGCGTATTTGCTTATTTTCACTGCTTTATTTGAAACTTATTGCATTTTCTTATTTTTCCTGATTACATAATAGGCTAGTTAATTTCATGATAATTTCTGAATTTTAAATAAATTTTTTAGTATTTTTAATGATTTAATTAGATTAAAATAGTTTTTAATTCATAAAAAATAAAATAAAAGTCAAAAAAATATAATTCTTTTTCTAAAAATTTTCTTTTGTCATTTAGGATTTTTAAAAATTAGATTTGAGGTTGTAAGGTTAAAATTTGCTTTAGTTGCTTCATGACTACTTTTTACAACTAATATAACCACAACACCAAAACTCTAATGACCAACAAGACTAAGCCAAAAACGCCAACAGCAATTACACACAACCCATCTGAAACACATTAGATATAATCCGTGTGCATCGCACGGGTCTGCATGCCTCGTATCCCTAAAATCTCACATGAATTCCGTACTCCAATAAGAGAAAAACTAATGAACCTTGAAGAACGCTATATCTACGAGGGTCAGGTGGTTTTTGACAATTTTGCGGACCTAAACTATGTTCGGTCTTTGTTTCATTTTGTTGAGTTCGAATGTCTCCTTGAAATCAATGAACAAATTTGTCCTCGCTTCATACTCGAGTTCTATAGTCAATATCAAATCAATTATTCTGACGAAGGTCAAATGTTTGTCGAATTTGTGATTCAAAATCAACTTTTCTCCTACTCTCTTGAAAATTTTGCTCAAATTCTTGACATTCCTTGTGAAGGCGCGTGTGTCTTTACCGATAGATGGAGACTTGATGAGTTGGCATATGGTATCCCTTCGGATGGTCCATATCAAACCAACCCTCCTTCCATTGAGGACATCATTTCGTCTATTCGAATTGATCGAGAAGGTCAAGTCTGTCGCATCCGTCATGAGGAAGAGATTGATGTTCTTGAATATCAATTCTCACTCGTGAAATCGTGTCAACTTTGAAGCCTTTAGAGGAAATCATCCGGGAAAACATCTTCTGTCTGGGGGGTAATCGAGATCATGTTCCCGCTTGTCTTTGTTTTATGCTTTATTGTGTTGTACACTCCGAAAGATTCAATCTTGCCTATTACATGGCGAAACGAATGGAGTGGGTCACTAAGCAAGCTAGGTTAATTCTACCCTATGGTATGCTATTAACCCGTTTGTTTAAATTCATCATGAATGAATATCCCGAGTTGTACAACGAGTCCTATGTCTTGTACGATCGTGTCATGAATCCTCTTGCCGCTCAACTAGAGCGAAAACCCAGAAGGGATCGTAGTACGAGAAGAGGTCGTACATTCACTTCCTCTTCCACCTTCGATCAACCATCCTCATCTCATCTCAACGATGATGATGATGATGATGGAAATGACGAAGGGACCTCACGTGCAAGCACTCCTTCCCCCATTCGTTATGTCAATTCCTTAACCAATCAAGTTCCTCAAGTTTTTCAAAACCCACCTAACATTGACCCTCACTTGGAACCATTTTACACCCGCCAAACCGAAATCATCAACCGTCAAGTACAATTACGAGATGAGCAGCGTGGTGGAGTAAGGTCAATCGGAAAAAGTCTCAGAAGGTTGTGGAGAAACATGAAGAAGTGAGCTATGAGGGAAATTACTTTATGACATTATTATCTATATTATTTACTAATCTATTATGCTTAGGTATTTAAACTTGTACTACTTATTAGTAACTTAGTACTTAGTATGGGCAACTTAGCTTGCCATGGATGATCTTTCGATTTTATCATCCTAAACCAATGCTTGCATGCACCTCGATAGACTCTTTGCTATATATATGATATTATGCATGCTTATCTTTTGATAAAATTTGCCTACATATGCTTCCCTCATAGAACTCACGATATTTGATATTGTGAAGATTAGATAATAAGTATTAGATGATACATGATGAAATAGGATTGACTGAAAAAGGGAAATTTAGAATTTTTTTTTACACAAAAATACAAGCATATCAGGAAATTCTAAAAAAAAACTGGACGGTCCCCCAATATATATGGGACCGCCGGGTAATTAAGGGACCGCCATCAAAGGTCACATATTCTTCTACTGTGACCCCCTAAATTTATGTGCAGTTGACCACTATCCCATCTAGGCCTAGCTATAATTTTTGCATTTTGACAAACACTTTTTGGAATCTAAAACTTCAAA
>BQNB010122146.1:0-15283 GCA_026074375.1 Tanacetum coccineum
ATATTAATTAATGACCGAGACCTAATATAATTAATGAACGAACTTTCATTGTTCGACTCAATATTTTGAGGCTAACAAGATATTTTTCTTCACCCGTGAAAAGTTTATTAAAAGCATCTTCACATGTGAAAATATAGGAGATATTTTTCTTCACCAGTGAAAAGTTTAGTAAGATGGTGATTTTATGTAGCTTGACTTCAAATGATTCATATATCGGATACGATCTATATATTTACGGAGTTCATCTTCAGCATTGATAGTGTGCGTTGTGGTAAAATGCTTGTAGTAGTAGTTGTCATTGCTTTACTAGATGTATGAAAGCTGCTTTATGTAATGTATTGCTGAAGCAAAGCAACAACCCTAAGTCTTAGACCCATAGCCAGTGTGGACTCTGGAACACGACGGATTGTATAAGACATATTTCAACTTGTATTATCGTACTTTTTGTGCTACCTAGATCAAACAACTAGATTTTAGGCTTTGTATCTTATGTAAAATTTACACAGTTTTGTATTATCTGCAATTTGTAGTTAATGTAAATTTTTCGCTTACTGTATTACGATATTAACTTATTGTTCATGTGTTTGAACTTCAGCCAAGCGAACACACAACAACATACAGAAAAAATAGTGCTGCCATGGACTTGATCAGCAGTATTACTGGTTCCGATGAGGAAGGTCGGTCAAGGCAATAGATTCTGACATTTGCAGCAAAAAGGTAGCCATATATATCATACTTTATGCTTAGATCGTATTCTACTTTTGAAATATTCAATCTCAAAATCTGCATATAAGTTTTCTATCTTCTTAAATCACAGAGCATTTATAAAACTATTGTGAATTTGAATCTTTTTAGTTTTGAAACAAGTAGAACTTATATCATAGTCTTTTTGGTTCTAAATCTAAATGTAGCATAATTGATGAGGGAAGACCATGGTACTCCCCAGAATTTTCACTTTTCTATTCTACATCCTGTTTTTAGTATGAAACATGTCTAACTTGATCAATTTCTGGATCTTATCATAATGTATACCCCAAATTAGATGCTATAGTCTTGTTGCAGTAACATCACACCATAGCAAAAGCTAAGTATAGCTTAATAGCATTTGCGTCCAACTGTTGTTGAGCTATGTCACTTACCAGTTTCTAGTAAGATTCATAGCTAGCTGAAAACGGTTAAATCTGACAGTTAAATTCTTTAGTCGTTCACCTTCTACCACACCCTTTTGTGTCTGCCTGTGTGTGTGCGTTGTGACATAGAAGTTAACTTTGGGATCTTACGCTTAATAGGTCTTTTGGGTATGCACTTCTCCGTAACTTGGCTGCTTTATGTTTCAGGTATGCAAGTGCAATAGAGAGAAATCCAGATGACTATGATGCACTTTATAATTCGGCACTGATTCTTCAAGTAACTTTTGTAATATATCACCAAGTGTTTCATTAAGTTCACTAGCATCTTCAATATAAGTTTAATAAAAGCATAACAACAGGTAATGTAGTTTATGTTGTTAATCTACTCAATGAGTTGATGCATTTTTACGTGTTTTTTTTATCTTCTGTTAACTTTTGATTAGCGTAGATTAGGAACTGATTTTGTCATAACTGAATTATTTAGTTTATACGGCTACTTTACTAGTAGAGTGTTGTTACTGGTGTTTGTTTGTTTGTGATACCGGAGTGGTTGATTTTACAGCCAAAAAGAAGCAAAGAGATTGATGTACTCAGTTTCTATTAAGTATTACTTTGATTTCGGTTGCAGGATAGAAGAAAATGTGATCCAGAGAGTCAAATGTAACATTCTAATTCAACTTTTTCTTATGAAACTAGATAGATACAGGTTATTAATGAAGGTTACAGTAGTGATGATTACACTCTATTTGCAGCTATGCCTAATGTCACATGGATTTTGCCAGATTTTTCATCTCTATAGCTTTTTTCTTTTGTGATCTTGTCTATTCTGAATGCTGAATTTAAAACCTTTTTTCTTGCAGCTCTGTATATCGAGAGTTGAAAGAACATAAAATGATTTCCTAGAGTTCTGTTGAGAGTGCAAAAAGGAGAATGACAAAAAAACGTATTACTGTGGTAATTATAAATGGTTGGTTCGTGAGGGTTGGAACTTGGAAAGTCGATGCTGACAAGCATATACCTTACTGGAATGATGGGCTTAGTTCTCTTGAGAATGCAAGTATACTAGACTAAAACAATCAAGGGCAGAATTTGGTTACGCAAAGCAGAGTTTGGTTGCAAATGACTTCGCTTTTTATGTCTAAATAATGTAGTGTATGGGTAAAAACTATAGTCACTTATGCATAAAAGATAGCATTTTCATGTCTAATGGTTGTATTGTATTTTGTAGGTACCAAAAACAAGGATATGTTGGCAGGGTTATCAATGAATACACAGATAGCTTTTCTCAAGAAAATCTTGTTGGAAGTGGTATGCTTGCTACCCTTTACAAAGCCGAGCTTCCAAACGGAAAGGTAACATCTTTTATATGTAATGTCATCGAAAATCGAATTATGTAGTTTTTTTAATACGGGTCAAAATGGGTCGGGTCCAATTTGACAACAAACACATTTTTTTCTTTTCCAAATTCTTATTTTTTTGTAAATGAGCTGCATTAAATATTATGGCTGAAGGCTATGTTATTATAGTTATCTATACTTTGGGCAAAAATGTAAACCCATATGACTTTTCATTCTTAGCTTTTTGACCCATTTGATGTGAAGCATAACCGAGTTTGACCATATATAAGTAAATGGGTCGAAATTGTGACTTGTAATAAAAAGCGAGGTTGGTTTCATATCAATGGCTTGTTAACATATTTATTAATGTTTTCTGTTCTAATAGCCTTAGCAACTAGTGATAAAAAAACTTGATGTAACTTCTCAGAAATGGAATGACGAGTCTTTTATAGAGTTGGTGGTAAATGTGTCAAAGCTTCGAAATGAAAACATCTTCGCACTTGAAGGATACTGTCTTGAACATGGACAAAGACTTTGTTTTTGAGTATTGTGAAAATGGGACATTACATGAAGCTTTGCATTTAAATGATGAAATTCATGAAAAGCTTTCATGGAATTCACGAGTACACATGGCACTTTAAATAGCAAAAGCTCTCAAGTAAGTACAAATCTTTAGGTCCTTCAGTTTAATACATTTATTAAAAAATTTCATATAAATGCTTTGCATTAGGTACTTGCATGAGGTTTGTCAACCGCCCGTTGTATCAGATTGTGGTTTGGTTCCATTACTACCATCTCGCAACCTTAGCCAGGTAAACCAATTCATATCTCGCAGGACTACATGGTTAATTTGTTTTATATATAGTCAAATGGTTGTTGACATAATTCTTTTTGATCGGTTGCAAAGTTCAGGATATGGTGCCCCTAAGCGATTTGTATAGCTTTTGAGTCATCATGTTAGAACTTATCACTGGTCGAAAAGCTTTTGACATGTTATTCTTTATATGTACATCAACTTTCTTTTATTATTCTTTATTTTTGCTAATGAGAAAGCATTTAATTGAATAACTCAAAGCCACGTGGGGAGCAATATCTCGTGAGATGGGGAAATTTCCCAGTTACAAGATATAGAAGAGTTGTAGGGTATGGTTGATCCCTCTATACGTGCCGCAATTTCATCCAAGGTTTTATCTAGGTTTGCGGATATTATTTCTCTTTGTGTTCAGGTTAGTGTGTGTTAACTCATTTTCAAGATTGCTTTTGCAAACTTGTTTCCTGATTGATTTTATTTTGCTTGTTTTCATAGCCTGAACCGGAGTTTAGGCCACCGATGTCAGAAATTGTGCAAAGTCTCTTGCATATGATCCAAAGAAATCTATAAAGAACATCTACAAATGCAATACAATAAAATCAAGATGTCCGTCTTCAGCATTGTGAGTTTGTGGTGCCGATCAATGGATAACTTTCAATGTTGTTTGGAATCTCAACATCAAGCTTCTCGTGTTTGTAACTAAATCTTTTAGTTTAGACATGAATTCTAGATTTGTTAGTTATGGGTTCAATTTGTTTTTGTTTAGTGTTTTGTGTTGGTTTATGAATGTAAGTATATTCATTAATATTTTAGATTGGAATTAATATTAACAGCTTTGTCTTTTTTTTCAACGGCGGAGATATATATATAAAAATCCCATGCTAGTAAGAAGCTAGCAAGGACAAATCAGGAAAATATTACAAAAGAATACACAGAATACTTTACAACACCAATCAACCCAAGATATACTACAACACCTAGCTCTATTTTTAATCCAAAGATAAGATGTCTCAATAATGTCATCAATGATGTTCATCGAATTAACCTTAACAGCCTGAAAAACAAGTAAGTTCCGAGCCCTCCATATCCACCATATAGCACATAGAACCACAACATCGAACAAAGAACTTATCTTCTCACCCAAATTCAAATCACCATCATCGGCCATTTCTAGAACATTCAAGGCGGTATATAAAGGAATTACATCTAAGCCCCATCATTTACGAATCAAATCCCAAATATTCTGAGAGAAGGGACAAAGAGCAAAAAGGTGATCTTCATCTTCAATTTTTTCCTCACAAAACGGACATAAAATAGAGGGAAGGTCAATTCCTCTTTTATCAATATTGGCTCTTGTTGGCAGCCTATAA
The DNA here is from genome assembly GCA_026074375.1 of Tanacetum coccineum. Taxonomy (NCBI): domain Eukaryota; kingdom Viridiplantae; phylum Streptophyta; class Magnoliopsida; order Asterales; family Asteraceae; genus Tanacetum; species Tanacetum coccineum. Next base: position 4,649 of record BQNB010122146.1, read on the forward strand.
TTCCGAATCCTCCATGCCAAAATATTGATTTTTCCAGGAACAAGATTATTCCAACGAAGCTTGGAACCTAATTGCCCCCAACAACTTGGAATCAATAATTGCTCGAAGAGCAGAAACAGAGAACTGACCTGATGGATGAAGCGACCAACGCCAAGAATCTTGATTCGAAGAAAAAATAATACTCGAAATTTCATGTTGAAGATCATTAAATTCACTTTCTTCCCTACCTGACCTGATGGGCCTACGCCACGTCCAAAGAACCCGCGAATGACAGGAATCAAAACCCACCAGCTTTTGATTCACATGACAGCTTTGGTTTGTTTCCAAAGCAAAACGGCGCGCATATTTTTCAGAAAAGGACGTATTACCGCTCCAAATTTATGTCCAAAATCTTGTATCGGGACCTGAGCCAATCTTTTTTTGAAAAGAAGATGAAAAATATATATCAATTTTTTCAAGTTCATTCCCGACAAAAACTATCTTTCCCCAAGCACCGGGAGAGCCAACATCACTAGCAACACCTAAATTTCCATTTGAACCATGAAAAGAACAAACAACTTTCTTCCAAAGCGAATTCTTTTCGGTTTTGAAGCGCCACCACCATTTAGCCAAAAGAGACCAATTCAGAGCTTTAAGACTTCTAATATTTAGCCCACCAAATTCAGAAGACGAGAGAACTTTATCCCATGCGATCCAAGAGATTTTACGAGAGTCACCGTAAGCTCCACCCAAAAAATAATTGTCTTCTAATTCCTTCCGAGACATTGAATACTTTCAAAGGGGCTCTAAAAAGAGAAAAATAGTACAAAGGAAGACTTCCTAACACGGATTTGACTAAGGTTAACCGGCCTCCGTATGAAACATTTTTTGCTTTCCACAATGATAACTTTTCACTAAATCGATCAATGATGGGTTGCCAGTGATCGGATCTCGACATGGAAGCACCAACAAGAAGGCCTAAATATGTGAAAGGAAATGATGATGGCTCGCAAAAATAGGAGATGATGTTTAATACACAATTATTTAAGTTTTGTAAGAATATCTTAACTCGTGCAAATTATGAGAAAATATTAGAGCTTTAATCTTACTAGTGTATTTTTATACAAGAGTGCCAAAATATCATATATTCATGTTTAAAAAACTATTATCTATATTTTGTAAGAATATCTTCACACGTGCAAATTATGAGTGATGGTTGAGGCTTTGATCTTACTAGCGTTTGTTTTATATCATAAGCGCAAAAATATGAGATATTCATGTTTAATAGACTATTATCTATATTTTATAAAAATATCTTCACACATGCAAATTATGAGCGATGATTGAGGCTTTTATCTTACTAGTGTAGTTTTTATATTAGAAGTGCAAAACTATGAGATATTCATGTTTAACAGACGATTATTTACGTTTTGTAAAATTATATTCACACGTGCAAATTAAGAGCAAGGATTGATGATTTGATCTTACTAGTGTATTTTATGTACTAGAAGTGCAAAAATATGATATATTGATATTTAATAAAAGATTATTTAAATTTTATAAGAATATCTTCATGCATGAAAATTATGAGCGATGATTGAAGCTTTGATCTTACTATAGTATTTTTTATATTATAAGTGTAAAAATATGAGATATTCATATTTAATAGATGACGATATAATTTTTGTAAGAATATCTTCGCGCGTGAAAATTTTGAGCAAGTATTGAAGCTTTGATCTTACTAGAGTATTTTTTAGACTAGAAGTGCAAAAATATGAGTAGGCGATTATTTAACTTTTGTAAGAATATTTTTACGCGTGCAAATTATGATCAAAGATTGAAGTTTTAATCTTACTAGCGTATGTATATACTAGAGGTGCAAAAATAGAGGATATTGATGTTTAATAAACGATAATTTATGTTTTATAAAAATATCTTCACGGGTGCAAATTATGAGCAACGATTAAACATTTGATCTTACTAGCGGTTTTTTTACTAGAAGTACAAAAATAAGAGATATTGATGTTTAATATACGAAGTTTTATAAGAATGTCTTCACGCGTGAAAATTATGAATAAGGATTGAAACTTTGAATCTTACTAGCGTATTTTTATATTAAAAGTGCAAAAATAAGAGATATTGATATTTAATAGATAATTATTTAAGTTTTGTGAGAATATCTTCACTCGTGCAAGTTATGAGCGAATATTAAAGCTTTAATCTTACTAGCGTATAGAAGTGTAAAAATATGAGATATCCATGTTTAATAGATGATTATTTAAGTTTTTGAAGAATATATCTTCACATGTGCAAATTATGAACAAGGATTGAAGATTTGATATTACTAGTGTATTTTTTATACTAGAAGTGAAAAATTATAAGGTATTAATATTTAATAGACGATTATTTCACTTTTGTAAAAATATATTCACGCGTGTAAATTATTACAAGTGTATTTTTATACTAGAAGTGCAAAAATAAGATATATTGATGTTTAATAGACCATTATTGAAGTTGTGTAATAATATCTTCGCGCTTGAAAATTATGAGCAAAAATTGAAGCTTTGATCTTATTAGCGTATCTTTTATACTAAAAGTGCACAAATAGGAGATATTGTTGTTTAAGCGACAATTGTTTAAGTTTTGTAAGAAAATCTTCGAGTGTGAAATTATGAACAATGTTTGAAGATTTGTCTTACTAGCGTATTTTTTATACTAGAACTGCAAAAATATGAGATATTGATATTTAACAAACGATTATTTAAGTTTTGTAAGAATATCTTCACGCGTGCAAACTATAAGTAAAGATTGAAACTTTGATCTTACAAGCATTTTTTCTATACTATATGTACAAAGATAGTAGATATTGATATTTAATAGACGATTATTTAAGTTTTGTAAAAATATATTCGTGCGTGCAAATTATGAGCAAGGATTGAAGCATTGCTCTTACTAGCGTATTTTTCATACTATAAGTGTAAAAATATGAGATATTGATATTTAATAGACGATTATTTAGGTTTTGTTAGAATGTATCTTCACATGTGCAAATTATGAGTAAGGATTGGAGATTTTATCTTACTAGTGTATTTTTTATACCAGAAGTGCAAAATTATAAGATGTTGATATTTAGTACACGATTATTTAAGTTTTGTTAAATAATCTTCATGCGTGCAAATTACGAGCAAGTATTGGAGCATTGCTCTTACTAGCATATTTTTTATACTTAAAGTGCAAAAATATGAGATATTGATGTTTACTAGACGATTATTTAAGTTTTGTAAGAATATCTTCACTCGTGCAAATTATAAGCAAATATTGAAGCATTTATCTTACTATCGTATTTTTTATATCAGAAGTACAAAAATAGTAGATATTGATATTTAATAGATGATTATTTAAGTTTTGTAAGAATATCTTCACGCGTGCGAATTATGAGCAAGGATTGAACATTTAATCTTACTGGTGTATTTTATATACTACAAGTGCAAAAATATGAGATATTGATATTTAGTAGACGATTATTTAAGTTTTGTAAGAATATCTTCACGCGTGCAAATTATGTGCAAAGATTGAAGCTTTGATCTTACTAGCGTATTTTTTATACTAGATGTACAAAAATAGTGGATATTGATGTTTAATAGACGATTATTTAAGTTTTGTAACAATATCTTCACGAGTGCAAATTATAAGCAAGTATTAAAGTTGTATCTACAGCTAATATTTAACTATAATGAAAAAATAATAGATATTGATATTTAATAATAATATTTAAGTTTTGTAAGAATATATCTTCACGCGTGCAAATTATGAGCAAGGATTGAACCTTTTATCTTAGTAGCATATTTTTTATACTAGACATGAAAAAATTATGATATATTGATATTTAACAAACGATTATTTAAGTTTGTAAGAATATCTTCACGTGTCAAACTATAAGTAAGGATTGAAGCTTTGATCTTACAAGCGAAATTTTTCTATACATAATGTACAAAGTTTCAGTAGATATTGATGTTTAATTGACGATTAGTTTAAGTTTTGTAAAAATATAACTTCACATATGCAAATTAATAGCAATGATTAAATAATTAATCATAGTAGTAATTTTTATACTAGAATTGGAAAAGTATAAGATATTGTGATATTTTAATTAGATAGATTAATTAAGTGTTTCTTAAAAATAACTTCAACTGCTGCAAATTATGAGCAAGGATTGAAGCATTGCTATTACTAGCGTATTTTTACACTATAATTGCAAAAATATGAGATATTGATGTTTGCTAGACGATTATTTAAGTTTTGTAAGAATGTATCTTCACATGCGCAAATTATGAGTAAGGATTAGAGATTTTATCATACTAGTGTATTTTTTTATACCAGAAGTGCAAAATTATGAGATATTCATGTTCGGTAGACGATTATTTAAATTTTATAAGAATATCTTCATGCATGAAAATTATGAGCGATGATTGAAGCTTTGATCTTACTATCGTATTTTTTATACTATAAGTGTAAAAATATGAGATATTCATGTTTAATAGATGACTAAATATTTTTTGTAAGAATATCCTCGTGCGTGAAAATTTTGAGCAAGTATTGAAGCTTTGATCTTACTAGAGTATTTTTTTAGACTAGAAGTGCAAAAATATGAGTAGGCGATTATTTAACTTTTGTAAGAATATCTTTACGCGTGCAAATTATGATCAAAGATTGAAGTTTTGATCTTACTAGCGTATGTATATACTAGAGGTGCAAAAATAGGGGATATTGATGTTTAATAGACGATAATTTATTTTTATAAAAATATCTTCACGGGTGCAAATTATGAGCAACGATTAAACATTTGATCTTACTAGCGGTTTTTTTACTAGAAGTACAAAAATAAGAGATATTGATGTTTAATATACGAAGTTTTATAAGAATGTCTTCACGCGTGAAAATCATGAATAAGGATTGAAACTTTGAATCTTACTAGCGTATTTTTAGATAAAGTCCAAAATAATAGGAGATATTGATATTTACTAACTATTTATTAAGTTTGTGAAATTACTCTTCCCGTCGTGCAAGTTATGAGCGAATATTAAAGCTTTAATCTTACTATCGTATAAAAGTGTAAAAATATGAGATATCCATGTTTAATAGATGATTATTTAAGTTTTGGAAGAATATATCTTCACATGTGCAAATTATGAACAAGGATTGAAGATTTGATATTACTAGTGTATTTTTTATACTAGAAGTGAAAAATTATAAGGCTACTTTAATATCTTTAATAACGACTTAATTCACTTTTTGTAAAACCTATCTCACGCGTTCGCAAAAATTATTACTAGTGTATTTTATACTATAATTTGCAAAAATAAGTGTATATTGATGTCGAATAGACCATTATTAAGTTTGTTAATAAACTCGCAGCTTGAAAATTATGAGCACATCTAATTCAAGCCTGCTTTGACTTATTAGCTGTATCTTTTATACTAAGAATGCACAAATAGAATATTGTTGTTTAAAAAGCCGACAATTGTTTAAGTTTTGTAAGAAAATCTTCGAGTGTGAAATTATGAACAATGTTTGAAGATTTGTCTTACTAGCGTATTTTTTATACTAGAACTAAAAAAATATGAGATATTGATATTTAACAAATGATTATTTAAGTTTTGTAAGAATATATTCACGCGTGCAAACTATAAGTAAAGATTGAAACTTTGATCTTATATATGTCGAAATTATTGTAGATATTGTATATTTAATTAGACGTATTATGTAAGTTTTGTAAAAATATATCTATCTACACATGTGTAAATTATGTGGCAAAGGATTAAATATTTTATTCATTTTAGTTAATTTTTATACTAGAAGATGCAAAATTATAAGATATTGATATTTAATAGACGATTATTTAAGTTTCGTAAAAATATATTCATTCGTGCAAATTATGAGCAAGGATTGAAGCACTACTCTTACTAGCGTATTTTTTATACTAGAATTGCAAAAATATGAGATATTGATGCTTAATAGACGATAATTTAAGTTTTGGTTAGAATTAATCTTACACATTTCAAATATGAGTAAAGATTTTGTGATTTATCTTACTAGTGCATTTTTTATACTAGAAGTGCAAAATTATAAGATATTGATATTTAGTACACGATTATTTAAGTTTTGTTAAATAATCTTCATGCGTGCAAATTACGAGCAAGTATTGTAGCATTGCTCTTACTTACTACATATTTTATATAACTTAAATGCAAAAATATAAAATAATTTTGATGTTAATTAGAAGACGATTATTTAAGTTTTGTAAGAATATCTTCACTCGTGCAAATTATAAGCAAATATTGAAGCATTTATCTTACTAGCGTTTTTTTATACTAGAAGTACAAGAGTATGATATATTTATATTTAATAGACGATTATTTAAGTTTTGTAAGAATACCTTCACGTATGCAAATTATAAGCAAAGATTTAAGCTTTGATCTTACTGGTGTATTTTATATACTACAAGTGCAAAAATATGAGATATTGATATTTAGTAGATGATTATTTAAGTTTTGTAAGAATATCTTCACGCGTGCAAATTATGTGCAAAGATTGAAGCTTTGATCTTACTAGCGTATTTTTTATACTAGATGTACAAAAATAGTGGATATTGATGTTTAATAGACGATTATTTAAGTTTTGTAACAATATCTTCACGAGTGCAAATTATAAGCAAGTATTAAAGTTGTGATCTTACTAGCGTATTTTTTATACTATAAGTGCAAAAATAATAGATATTGATATTTAATAGATGATTATTTAAGTTTTGTAAGAATATATCTTCACGCGTGCAAATTATGAGCAAGGATTGAACCTTTGATCTTACTAGCGTATTTTTTATACTAGACATGAAAAAATATGAGATATTGATATTTAACAAACGATTATTTAAGTTTTGTAAGAATATCTTCACGCGTGCAAACTATAAGTAAGGATTGAAGCTTTGATCTTACAAGCGTATTTTCTATACTAGATGTACAAAGTTAGTAGATATTGATGTTTAATAGACGATTATTTAAGTTTTGTAAAAATATATCTTCACATATGCAAATTATGAGCAATGATTAAATATTTTATCATAGTAGTAATTTTTTATACTAGAAGTGGAAAATTATAAGATATTGATATTTAATAGATGATTATTTAAGTTTCGTAAAAATATCTTCACGCGTGCAAATTATGAGCAAGGATTGAAGCATTGCTATTACTAGCGTATTTTTACACTATAATTGCAAAAATATGAGATATTGATGTTTGCTAGACGATTATTTAAGTTTTGTAAGAATGTATCTTCACATGCGCAAATTATGAGTAAGGATTAGAGATTTTATCATACTAGTGTATTTTTTTATACCAGAAGTGCAAAATTATAAGATGTTGATATTTAGTATATGATTATTTAAGTTTTGTTAAATAATCTTCATTCGTGCAAATTATGAGCAAGGATTGAAGCATTGCTCTTACTAGAATATTTTTTATACTAGAAGTGCAAAAATATAAGATATTGATGTTTACTAGACGATTATTTATGTTTTGTATGAATATCTTCACTCGTGCAAATTATAAGCAAATATTGAAGCTTTTATCTTACTAGCGTATTTTTTATATTAGAAGTACAAAAATAGTAGATATTGATATTTAATAGATGATTATTTAAGTTTGTAGAGAATAAATCTTTCACGTGCGTGCGAATATGAGCAAGATTGAACATTAATCTTACTGTTGTAGTTTATATACTAAAGAGCAAAAATAAAGATATTGATTTTTTAGTAGAACGATTACTAAGTTTTGTGAATTAAGTGCAAAATATTTAAAGCTTGATCTTATACATATTTTCTAAAATAGAAGTGAAAAAATATGAGATATTAATATTTAACAAATGATTATTTAAGTTTTGTAAAAATAACTTCACGCGTGCAAATTATGGGCAAGGATTTTGGCTTTGATCTTACTCGCGTATTTTTTATACTAGATGTACAAAAATAGTAGATATTGATGTTTACTAGACGATTATTTAAGTTTTGTAAGAATATCTTCACGGTTCGTCAGTTATAGCTAAAGTATTAAAACCTTTGATCGTTACTACGTATTTTTTTACTAGAATTACAAAAAAAGTAGATATTGGATGTTTTAATAACATAATTCTCTTGGTATTTAAACTATCTTTACGCGTGTAAATTATGAGCAAAGATTGATGTTTTGATCTTACTAGCGTATTTTTTCTACTAGAAGTGCAAAATATATGATATAAGAGTAATTTGCACATGTGAAGATACATTCTTACAAAACTTAAATAACCATCTAGTAAACATCAATATCTCATATTTTTGCACCTCTAGTATAAAAAATATGCTAGTAAGAGCAATGGTATAATCTGTAGTCATTGCTCATCAACACATATATTTAAAAACTACTAAGAACTCAAAAATTGTATCTATGTTGCATGAGGACGCACTTGTGTGTAGCGTCACCTATCTTTTCCACCATATCATCGGTTTCTCTCATCCCAACTGTATCAAAGTAGTGTGACGTGGATACCTTGAACCGTAATATTGGCTTCCACAACATCCCCTTCTATGTTTGTAACTATTGCCCTTTCACTCCGCAAGCTAAATCATATATACACTCAATGAGCAAGAAAATATTGATGTTATATTGTCTAGGGACTATATGGTTTTATTCTGGACTTACGTTGCTCCATGCGTTGAGTAGACTAGATTTCCCAACATTAATGGCAATTTGTATACAAATGCATAGGTAAGCAAATATTAAACTTTTACAATTCAAACGTGTCTGTTCTTGATTTAAAAGCTTTATCCTTTTAGTTTATGAATAATGTAGGGCTATTGGTGGTAAAATCACTAAACTTTTAACTTTTTGGCGACTCTTTTAGCTTGGCGTAGTTTCTTTATTTTCTGGGACATTATCTCTCATTTTGTACTGAGTTCGTAAAAGTTAGGATTGCGACAACAAAAGAAAAAAGTTAAACTGCCAATATGGTGAAAGTTTAAGGGTTGAAATTTAGAAAAACGCTAACCCAGTATTATGAGCCTTCTTGGTATCGATAAATTCCTTCCATCCCGTATTACATTTAAAATTTTTATAATATGTCAGAACTTGATAAAACGCATAACATCTTACTTGTAATCCAGATTGCAAAAACTTGTCATAATTAGCGGTTTCCATTGCACTCTCTACGTCATGTGACATTGCACTTATTTTACTCATGACTAGATCCATGTCAAGTGGCGGCATTTCGTCATCAAAATCCAATCAGGATTCTATATGTGTAAGCAACTCGATACATTGTGCTCTTAGTGATTTCACCAATGAAGAAAAACCACCCTGTCATGAAAATCATATATTGATAAATATTTTCCTATTAGAGATTAAAGATTATAACACATAGAGGTTGCAATTTACGCCCATCTCTGTACAAACGGGTATGTTAGAGTTATACTTCACTCCTAACAGGTCAAATGTGTAAAATTAAAAGAAAACAACTTATTATTGACACTATATACCTTTTTTAATCATATTTTAGCGTCAATTAGACCTAAAATCCAAGAAAAGAAAACACAAAAAGTGTTTGCGGTCACCCCCAACCCGACCTATTTTCACCCATTATAAAAGTTCCTGTTTGACCTATTAAACAACCTGCTTGACTCGCGCATTATGCCAACTCTAAAATAGTGAATATCTAGAAGAAACTCATGCCTGGATTCCTGCAAGTGCAGTATCAGCTGCAGCCACAGACTTGGCTGATACAACATCTTCAGCTTGAGATAGATCTAATCGACCGTTGAGGAAAGCACGAAGGGTAATTTCACCTAAAGAAGAAAACATATGTGCACAATAAATCTTTATTCGTAATATAAGAAAAAGGTATCACAATTCAAATGAAAAACTAGCATGGGTACTAGTAACTTCGCTATGAAGTGCATCATGTGCAGTAAAGTCGTCCAGTGGAATATATCAGTCAAACGGCGGTTTGAACTTCCATTACGTAATAATACCGTTACATAAAAAAAACTAATTAAGTGATTATATCCTTTTAACCATATTAGTTTAAAAATCAAAAGACAGTACTTTAGAATTTCTACACTAAATGATCAAATTACTATCACAAAGTGAATCACTATATACTCTTATTTACTCTTGGGTCAACTTCTGAGATAATGAGCTCAACCTGGTTCTGCAAGCCTTGCCCCAGCTTCTAGACAAGCTCTTAGCACACGGTGTAAACAAACATCACTCCCATGACATTGTAGCTCAACCAAGTGTTCACAGGTGAATGATCTTGGGGCTAACATGGGTATCGCTAAAACCTACAAAACAATGATATCCCATAATAAATCTTGCGAGATGGTGCAGGAAAATATAAACAATTAGTTTTCTTACACAATTCTACCCTACATAATCAATTTACCCAAACACTCAAAAGTGATACATGTGGCTTCGAATTGCAATTATCCTTTTAAATGCATATCCAAAGAAAGGCACACATCTACTTAATCTATAGGAAAACGATAAGCAACCTACGTTATATTTAAGCTTTTAAAAAAAAGTAACCCCATACAAATCAATAAAGATAACCCAATTTTCAAAAGAAACCAG
>BQNB010122147.1:0-20335 GCA_026074375.1 Tanacetum coccineum
ATGGTAACAATAATATCTTGTTGGGAGGAAGATAATAGTGTTGTATTTCATCTTCATATCTTGTGAGCATCAAATGGTTTAATGCTGCCATGAGCCTTCTCCATATAAAACGGATGAAGTGTTTCCCTTACATGGTGAGCCTTTTTGACTCAGATGTACGCGGCCTCGCCATATAGAAAAGTATGACCTGAAAATTGTTTTAAGTTAACATCAAGTGTAGTGTGAAAAGTAGTAGTAATAATTAGTATATTTTATAGTCAATGGCAGAAATCAAAGAATAAGAAATGTAGTACTAGTAATTCATCAAAGGCATTTTATCAAACAGGTGGTGGGCAGAGCTATTTTCAAATGGACATCATCTAAAAATACTACAATAGTAATTTAAATGTAGAATGATACAAAGTATTAATTAACCAACAGAAAGAAAGGGATTTAACAACCTTGAAGTTAGTATATAATAACCCAATCTATCTGTCTGAGTAATACTAATGAGCTCTTCCTTAACTGGTTCCTTCTTTCGTTCCACAAGAATGGAAGAAAGAAAGCCAAATGTTTCTTCTACTTTCTTTGTTTCCTTTTTTTGCTTTGCATAAACACCCGATACTAGTATTAGGGGGTGTTTGTTTCGGCTTATAAAGCTCGTAAGCCTTAATTTTTGAGCTTATTTTGAGACTTGTGAGCTTATATAAATATACGATAAACTTATATAAGTCTATAAGTCTCAAAATAAGCCAGAAAATTGAGACTTATGAAATATAAGCCGAAATCAAATAAGCTCATAAGCTCACATATAAGCCGAAACAAACACCCCTTTACTATTATTCTTTTCTTTCACTTTTTTTCTATTTTTAGCAATCAAATATCATATTTACTCATTAAATTTTGCTTGAAATGCAAAATAAACGACAACCAAAAATAGAAACTTATACATTTATTTTGAGAAATAAAAATATTTATTACTATATTTGCAAACAAGTTCAGGAAGCGTTTGGTTGAAGGTGTTTGATAAAAGGTTTAGAATCATGGTAGATTTTGTTTGTTTGGTATATGCATGTGGGCCTTTAGTTTGGTTGAAGGTGTTTGATAAAAGGTTTAGAATCATGGTAGATTTTGTTTGTTTGGTATGTGAGCCTTTTAAATTGGAGATAAAAGTAATATATATTTTAAATTTTTTAACAATTTTTTTTTCTTTTTAAATTTTAGAATCATAGTATCATTCATTTAACAATTTTTTTTTCTTTTTAAATTTTATAATAAGAAATCTCAATTTTAAATTTTATACTCATTTATATAAAAAGTAATATATAAATCAAATCTAAATCCAAATCCAAATCCAACGTCAAACCAAACAGACCCTTAATCTTTAGAAATAGAGTTATTTTAGAGACCATTAAAAACATGGAGATTGAATGACTAATCTTAGTTACTCATCTATAACCTATATATAAAAGAGAGTTCTGAAAATCTCATCTTTGCCCAAAATTACCAAACAATGACACATGAAAAAGATTTAATAATCAACGGATATTGAAACTAGAATCCGGTCACTTAATTTTCACAAATAAACTCTTCAAACCAACCATTAACATCTTATCCTCTAAATTCAATTTCTAGGGCAAGATCTGTGAAAAAAAAAGATGTAAATTCATTAACTGTTAGAAAGTGACTTAAACTTTTGGGTTGGTTTCGTAAATTTTGGTTTTTGGATAGATATTAGTTTTTGATTTGTTTCCTAATTTGTGTTGGTTTAGAATTTGGTAGTTTTTGGGTCATTGGTTGCCTATAAATAGAGGCCAATGTCATTAGTTTTCTTTGTACATTTGAATATTTGTTTCGTACCTTTTGCAATTAGGGTTTGGTACCTTTGAATTTGATTTTGTAATTTGGTTTGGTACTTGAATAAAGCTTCCGCTTCGTTTGTTCGAATTTGTTTGTTCGTTTTGTGCTTGTGATTACCAAAAAGTGGTATCAAGAGCCAGGTTCGTTTAGCTATGAAGAAAAAGAGAAAAAAAAAGTTTGTTCGTGGTTCGTTTAGAACATTTGAAGGAGTTCAAGTCACGGTGGAGATTGTTAGAAAGTGACTTAAACTTTTGGGTTGGTTTCGTAAATTTTGGTTTTTGGATAGATATTAGTTTTTGATTTGTTTCCTAATTTGTGTTGGTTTAGAATTTGGTAGTTTTTGGGTCATTGGTTGCCTATAAATAGAGGCCAATGTCATTAGTTTTCTTTGTACCTTTTGAATATCTGTTTCGTACCTTTTGCAATTAGGGTTTGGTACCTTTGAATTTGATTTTGTAATTTGGTTTGGTATTTGAATAAAGCTTCCGCTTCGTTTGTTCGAATTTGTTTGTTCGTTTTGTGCCTTTAGATTACCAACATTAACAAACAAAGAATGATGCCCAATCTAATCATTAATCGTATGAATCATCCACAAAAACCCACAAATCATAAATCCCCAATCTAGTTACTCAATTTTGAGAATGAATCATGTTTTCTTCAATAAACAGGTCGGTAAGCTATTATATCATAATCAACCTTGGAATGAATCATTCATTGTATGAATCATCCACAAAAACCCACCATGTTTCATTCTCAGTTGTGTTGTGGAACATCAATTTCCAGGTATATTTCTCAGTTAAATTAATTTGATATGTTATTACTTAATATGTTATTTTAATGGCCATAGTTTATGTGTTAACGAGGCTTGGATATGCCCGTGCGTTGCACCAGACTTATTTTTGTGTAAAATCTTGTTGTTAATCATGTGAAGCAAAGTATAAGTTAATATCTCGGTGGTTGGGTTTGAAAGACGTCTTGCGTTGCACCGGAGTTGTTTGGGCTTGTTTTATGGGAAAGATCAAACTTTTACTTATGTGAATTAAAATCATGTCCCGTTTACAGAAGTGACATTAAAATCATGTCCCATTTACGGAAGTGACAAATGATAAACAATAATAAAAGTCTTGACTTGATCGGGATCATATCACAGTTCAACATACTAAAAGAAAGTTGCAAAACATGTATCCACCAAGTTTATCTACAGCTGATATACATTAACAATTTATTTATCAAGAAACTAAAACAAAGTAAAGAAAAAAATTATCCACCGAAATACTAAAAGAAATCTACACTAACCAATAAGCTAACTTTATAAATACTTATAACAAAACTTGCATACACTTAGACAACTTATAACATAACTTTAGAGCAAAATTTACAACAAAGTTCCTAAAGAAACTATACATATTCCGGCCACATAAGCAGTTTCCGGTTGAAGCACGACAGATTCCGACATGTGACAGGGATGATTTCGGTGGCGGCTGAGGAAAAATTCCGGCTACGACTGAAAAAAGTTGTCAAAATATTACTATAAATTTTATAACAAATATCAGCAACTTAAAAGATAAACCATACATATTTCGGCTAGCAGTTCAGCGTCGGTAGCGTTTTTTCCGGCAAGACAGGCGGCGACGGTTTTTTTCGGCGAGTCAACGAAGTCAGCGACTGAAGGCCTTTCCGACGGATGTAACGATTTTTTTTTTTTTTAGGTGACACTGCGGCGACTTTTTCTGGGTAAGTGGCGGCTGCTAGAAAAAAGAAAACAAAATTAATAAAACTTATAGATCTACACATAGAACTTATAGATTTGGAAATAAAAATCATAGATCTACACATAAAACTTATAGATATACAAATAAAAATCATAGTTCTACACATAAAACCTATAGATCTACACATAAAATTTATAAATTTATAATTGAAAAGTATAGATCTATTTCAAAAACCCTCAAAACATACCTCAAAACTTGAAAACTCTTTTGGTGGGTGTTACTTTCGGTGGTAACAACCGGCTATGGGACGTACGACAACACTGACGAATGGGCTCTTGACGACCGACGATGGTGACGACGGCTGTGGTGACGTCCGACGTTGGTGACGACGGTTGTGGTGATGTCACCTGGTGGTTGTGAAGTCCGGCAATGGTGAGGTTGGGTGGTGATGGGAGTTTTGTTGTGGAGATGATGAGGTATTTATAGATATAAAATTGTACCATTTAATATAGGTTTGTAAATCCTTGATTAATATGCCTATAACTCCATCATTTGGTATTCCCTAAACTTAATTCTTTTGTTCTAAATCATAAATACTCCTCATTAAATAAGGAAAACTCAATCTTATATACCGAAAATCTGAATAACACAAATTAGGCTGCAACAATCTTTGGCTATGCATTATGAGCCAGATTTGAGTGTTACGTAACTCATTAATATTTAGGATGGATTAGCTTTTGAATCATTAATACAACACATTAAATATAGAAAACTCAATTTTATAGTATATAAGATGTTATTAAACCATGAAATCAGCTTCATTCTTTTTTTTCTTATGAAACCATGAAATCAGCTTCATTCTTAATGTTATTAAATCATATATGATTTTAAATATCAATGGTTTATTAATATTATGAAACCAGATCTCAATGGTTTTCTTAATATAGGTCACAGATTTCTTAATATAGGTTGCAGATTTTTTTTAAATATCTGTGGTTTTCAAAATTTAAAAATCAATTAATTAAGGATAGTTTGAAAAATATAATGGCTTAAATTAGGAAAGTTTTAAAAATATTAAACATTGAATAAGCAAAACGGTAATTCTTTTTGAAACTGTAACAAACATCGTTTTTTGGGATAATAATTTTGAATGATAAATCATTTCCTTAGTTATCCACTAATGCTTTTGAAATTCAAATCAACATGATAACCTATTCAATAGAGTATAAATACAGGCACATACACACAGTAGCACTCACCTTTTCCTATATATGTTCTTCAAATTAATACACATGCAGTTAATGTTAGCTATTGAATCTATAATATTATAACTATTCAATTTTCAATTGCATTCGTATTTTGAGGTTATATCTGAAACACTAATCTTTTCTTTGTGTTTGTAGCAAAAGCAATGGAGCTGAACATGACTCAATTGTGGGACTTGGATCCCATGCTTGATGATATCAGATTATTGGTACGCTGCATCAGTATTTGGAAGTCTCGCCCTATAGGAAAACCGAATGAGGTGTGGAGTTTAGATTGCGTATTGCAAGATCAACAGGTAATCTTTTTGTACAATTCATATAATGTATAAGTTCTTTTATTAATAATTGTTTTACAGTAACATTATGCAAATGATATACATATATAATGCAGGGTAATTGGGTTCAAGCTACTACTAAGAACCAACGAATCAAAGATTAACTATCCCTCTACAAAAATAAAGGCAAATAGATTTCAAGTGTGTTTATTACATATTAGCATTACTTACCACTTTTAAAATCTTATATTAGCATTACTTACCACTATTGAGTTTCTAACTTTAAAACATATATGTCTACTGAGTTTCTAAATTTTAATAAATTAAATTATTAAATGATAATTAGTTTTAAAGTCTATTCACATGCATTTATGTTTAATGTTTATATGTTACACAATATATTCAACTATAAATAAGACTTAGATTTAAGTTTCTTTCATCGATTAGTGTACTCAAACGATATGGATAGTGCTTATGTTCACGAACAGAATAATATCCATTGGTGCCTATGTGAGGGTAAGAATCTTAACCATGTATTTTACATTATTAAGATGTGGATTTCTAATAATAAAGACAAGCATCTTAAATTATTACTTACTTGCTCTTCCTCCGGTGAAGTCCACACCTACAAACCACCTCTGCCACTATGATCACATCCTCCATTTCATCTCGCAAGGTAGTATTTCTATTTATTATTAGTTTTAATTCCTTCAATTTGTGTGTTAATTAATAAATCATATACTAATAAATTAGGTATTAGGAAAAATTGCAATGAATAGACTTCAAAAGGAACTAACAAAGTGGCAAATCAATCCTCTTTTTAATTTCACTCACCGTGTCATTGATAATCTCCAACGGTTCTTCTTTCATTTCTCTTTTTTATTTAAATAATTCGAATCAATAGATCAGTTTAGAAATTTATTGATCTAGGGTTATATATTGTTAAAAGGTGGGTGATTGAAGTGAATGTAGCTTAAGGAACCATTTACGCTAATGACAAGTATCAGTTACAAGTCGATTTCCTCGAGAATTATCCTATGGAAGCTCTTTTGGTTGACTTCGATAATCATTTACTTTCGAGTCTGATTGATGTTGTGTTGTTTGGTAATGATTTTTTTTGATGGGATTGTGTAGGTGATATCTTTTAACCCGGCACCGCTTCATCCTCATATTCATAGCAACGGGCATATTTGTTTAGTCAAGGAACAATATTGCGCAACTTTTGAGTCGTAAACTAGAAGAAGATTGCATTTTGTTCATGTACAAGCTTAATGTGGAGTTAAACAAAGACTAACAGATGATACATCGCCTCACATACATGAAAGTGTTCAAGGGACGAATGTTAAACAATCAGTAGGACCGTAGGAATGATGTACAAATTATTATATCAAGTGTTTATTTTTCTTCTGAAATGATATCTTTCATATTTGGATAGTTTATTACAATCACCATGTTTTGAACAGTTAATGGTTAGACAGATTTACGTAGTGACTATATATTATTTTGTCATCCATGCTATTTTTTTCGTTTTGATTACAAGTAAAAGTTATTTTATTCAATATATAAAGATACATTTGCATCCTCAATTCCTTAACATTATATATTCTATTTTACAAACACATGTGACATGATGTAGAAATCACGTAACAAATTTGACTCGGGTTAAAAGTGATTGTATGTTACGAATTTTATTATCGTGAAAGATGAATAGTTTTGCAATACGTATACTTTTGTCTTCATAAAATTCCAATATGTTAATCTAATATCAACATTTTTGGCCGAGCATGTTTGTGAGCAGCGCACATATATGAAGTTATACGATGCTTCACATAAATAAAAGTTTAATTTATTCTAAAAAAACAAACCCGGTGCAACGCACGGGTATGAACGCCTCATGATCAAAAGAATATACATGTGAAATATATAAGTTCATTAATTGTCACTTTTATAAATTTAGAATGTTTAAACAAAACCCGGGATTGTGTTTAACAAATCTCAAAAGATTATAATTAGATGACATCCACATATGTTATCCCTTTAAACTATTAATAGTATCTTTAATTTTTGTTTGATAAGTATCAAGTAGCTTTATTTATTTTTTGGAATGCTCATTTTTTGACGCTCCACGAAGTAGCATGTAAGAGTATTGAGCATTTAGTAGGGGTGAGCAAAAAAACCAAAAACCAAAAAAAACCGAACCGAAATAACCGACCGAAACTAAAAACCGACGGTTTGGTTTTTACTTTATCAAAAACCAAAAAATTCGGTTCGGTTTCGGTTTTCGCCCAAAAACCGAACCGTAAAAACCGAACCGAACCGAATCAATTTCTTATATAATAATATATAATTAATATAATATAAATAAATAACTAAATAAATCAAATTCGTAAATGTCTATTCTTGTGAGTGAAATTATAATATATTTATCTTAACATTTATATACATGTTTGTCGTGTAAGTGTGTTTACTTCACAATATATCAATACATATGTGACAATGATCATACGTGTATGTTCACTTGCATTTGCGTGTGTGTCGTTTATATGTGTGTAGTTGTAGAAATATGAGAGAAACATTATTAGGCTTAGATTGAAAAAAAAGTAAAGAATAATAACCAATTTCGACGTAAAACAAGTTTGTTGTAATAAATTGGTCACACCAAAATATAAACGGTTACAAACCGGAAAAACCGAAAAACCAAACCGAAACCGACAATAAACCGAGCCAAAAACCGAACGGTTTCGGTTTTTGGTTTTATAAAAACCGAATATTTCGGTTCGGTTTCGGTTTTAGTCAAAAACCGACCCAAACTGAACCGTGCACACCCCTAGCATTTAGGAGTTGCTTTACACATTATGATTACACCTACAGCCACGTTATCAAACATTCTTAGAGGATAAACAACTACTACTCACAGCTAGAGGTATTAGTCGGGTTGGGTTGGTCGGGTTCGGGTCAATTCAGGTCGGATCAAAGTCGGTTCAAGACTAAAAATTCCATACCCGAACCCGACCCTATTTGAATTCGGTTACTCGGGTTCGGGTCAATTCGGGTCGGGTCAATTCAGGTTCGAGTCAACCCGACGATGGGTAAAATGTGAAAAATTCCTTTTTTTTCTCTTTTAAATAGAAAATATATAAAATTTATAATAAAAAATTCTTATTCGGGTCAATCGGGTCGACTCGAACCCGAGTTAGCCAAAAAGTTTCAACCCGATACCCGACCCTATTTAGTATTCAGGTTACTCGGGTTGACCCAAATATTTTGGACCCGACTAACCTGACCCGAATATGCTTATTAGGGTTCGGGTCTGGGTTGGGTTCGGGTCGGGTCAACCATTTTGACACCCCTACTCACAGCTACCGCTCACTGCTTATTGCTACTGCTACTTTTGCCAAACACACTGGGTGTGGCTGGCGTAGAGTGTTTAGGAGCATTTATGAGCGATGAACTATGAGTGTTGAATGTTAAGATTTTTAATGCTCGTTTAGCAAGCGAGAGGAGCTTTATCTTTTTTTCTCCGAAACGCTCCTTTTTCAACCTCCATGAAGTATTATTTATGAGCGTTGAACATTTACTAGTTGTTTTACACATTAAGATTACAACTACATCTACGTTACCAAATGTTTTATAAAAATAAAATAAAAACTATTACTCACAGTTAACACTCAATGCTACTGCTTAATGTTACCCCTTTCGTCCCATAATTATTGTTCACCGACAAGAAACACAAAGTTTAAGAAAAAAATCATCATTACAGCTTTTCTTCTCTTACTTTTTGCACAATGATAATTTTACCCTTATACAATTACTACTTCCATAGAGCCCGGTTTAAATAAGAAAAGGTGTTAGACTTTTTCTCTCTCTGGGTCAATGGAAAGAGAAAATGGCCACTCAACCAATCATCAACATCATGAAGACAGCGGCTGGACAACGGTGAATCGGAGGAGCAGAAAAGAGCCAGCCAAATGAAACAATATGACTTCTTTCAACTTCACAAACATACCACCTGGATGTAATGAAACAGAATTGTGGAAGACTTTCATCAAATATGGTAACGTGTCTGACGTGTACATGGCAAAGAAGATGTCAGTTAACGGAAAAACCTTTGGGTTTGTAAGGTTCTTGAATGTCATCAACACAAAATAACTCGAAACATCTCTCAATACGATTACCATCGGTAATTGTCATATGGAGATTAATATTGCAAGATATCAACATACTAATACAAAACCACCACATCACAACACAAACAAACCACCAGTAAACCGCACGCCAAAATAGGTCATACCAAACACACCACTTTAATCTGTCAAAAACATTCAACACAACTCTTATGCTAACATCATAAACGCAAATACCACTAGCAAACCTAAACCTCCTCCACCCATTACCATTCATTCATGTCCCGAACTCACTTCAAAGCTTGAACACTCCCTGGTCGGGGAACTTATCATTATTGAAACTCTTCCCAATCTCACTGCCATTTTCCATGGCAATGGGTACCACAATACGAGAGTCAGATATCTAGGTGGGTTCCATGTTCTTATAGAACTAGACCCGGTAACCACCATCGAACCCATCCTTGCCATATCCTCACTAACCTCATGCTTCAAAAGCCTAAAACCGTGGAACAATAAGTTTAATCTAAAAAACCGTCTTGCTTGGATCTCGATAGAAAGGCTACCACCTCAAGCATGGCATGAAGCAGCCTTCTCACAAATTGCTGGCAATTGGGGAGAAATCGTTCTCCCTGAAAAATGCAACCCCACACGTAACAATTTGGTGGCAGGTAAAGTCTTTATCCGGACTAAAATTATGGAAGTAATTCAACACACCATACCAATCATTGTGGATGGGGTGCATGTTTGTATACGCACACGTGAGATAATAGGTGAATGTAACGAACTACTCCCGCCGGAAAAGAATGCAAACACACCACTAAATGATAGGGAAGATGACTACTATGATGATGATTCTGGGTATGAAATAAACCCACCAGATAATGACTACAGAGGAGGAGGCAGTTGAATCCAAGATGAAGTGGATAAATCAGATGATGACGATAGTATGGAAAAATAATCACTTGTAAGCTCGGAATTTTTGAATGTTCGCCACGTTGGAGCATCAAAAAAATACTATAACTGGAAAAGATTCAAATAATGACCAATTATGTGAAGGTCAAACTACCGCTTTGGTCACTCCCCAAAGAAGCAAACCTGAACATTCTCATTCTTCGCACTTTGTCCCAGACACCCAATTCAAAGTAATTTCACATTCTGCTCAGAAGTCAGAGGTGGGTCATTTGTCAGAGGTTGAAAAAACTTTGGTCTTGCCAGAAAATGCCTCATGTGAGGCTAGGTATGTCCCACCAACCCCTCTTACAAACCCATTACCATGTGCATCTATTAACTTGTTGAAACCCATTAAGCAATACAAAAGAAAGAAGTCCATCAAACAACTCAATCCACTTAACACTTTTAACTCATCAATAATCGGCCTCACAATTCATGTACCGGTAACATTATTCCATCAAAAAATCATTGCTTTCCACATAAACAACCACTCCTTAAACAAAAAAACAAACCTCCTAAAATTTTTCACTCAAATTTACAAACTCATTTCATGGCATCAACATTCCCAACTCCGGGAAAAAAAACCATAGCTGCAACACATCCTCATCCAACACCAACAGTACCTCATCATCGCAACCGCATGTCTCAAACAACGATTCCAACATTATACGTTGCAACAAGAGAATTATAAATGACACCCAATCCAACTCGACCACCTTATCCTCACCTGACACTGTTAACGAAATCATAAAAACAGTAGAAGTTGGTTCTTTACTTGGTTATGATTTGGTTGGGAAAGAAAATGACATATCCGCAATCATTCACGAAAACGATGTTGCTAATGTGAATCAATGATTATTAGCTCCATCAACATAAATGGAGTTGGCACCGCTCAAAAGAAAGAATGGGCTAGGGATCTTTGTCGAGAAAATCATCTAAACTTCATCGGTATCCAAGAAACTAAAACTAATAAAGAAGACTTAAACTTCATCCTTTTCCTGTGGGGTAAAAATAATTGTGACTTCGCTGTTAAAAAATCTTATGGGTTATCAGGTGGTATCATTGCTATATGGGATAGCTCGTTATTCAAAAAACGCAATATTATTAATAATGAAGACGGGTTTATTGCCATTATTGGTGATTGGATTAACATTGGGATTAATGATAGTTGTGTATGCACCTTAAGATGTCAACAAGAAGATCTTACTGTGGAATCAAATAAACCATCTTATCTTTAATTTCCATGGTATGTCTATTGTGTTGGGTGATTTTAATGAAGTACGTCATGAACATGAAAGACTTGGCACTCTATTTTGTAAGAGAGGGGCTACTCTTTTCAATGGTTTCATCAATGACTCTGGCTCATTGACCTTCTGATGGGAGGTAAAAAATTCACTAGAATGGACAAATTCGGCACTAAACTAAGCAAGATCGACCGTATTCTTGTTTCACATCACTTCACCTGTAATTGGCCTAACGCTCAACTCACTGCTCTCCCACGTAAACATTCTGATCATTGTCCACTTGTTCTTAAAACTCATTCCACTGACTTTGGTCCCATTCCATTCAAGTTTTTTAACTCGTGGCTTTTAGATAAAGATTTCCCATTAATCGTCTCTTCTTTTTGGTACAATCATCACAGACCCAACTCTTCATACCAAAACTATCACCCATCCACACTTTTGAAATCCAAACTACAATCTCTAAAAAAACACATTCGTGATTAGCGTGCTAGTGTGGCATTTAAAGAGCATGGGAAGATAAGTGAGTTTAAAGCAAAGATCAGTGTGTTTGACACAAAGGCAGAGCATGGCAGTCTTGGGGAGCATGAGATTGTTGAACGTCTTAATCTCTTGAAAAAAAATATAACATTTAGATCATCTTAAACGAATCGATCTGATGCAAAAAGCTAAAATAAGATGGTCAATAAAAGGTGACGAAAACTCAAATTCTCTCATGGCATCGTGAACAACAAGTTTTCAAGATCTCGAATCAATGGTCTCTTTATTGAAGGTAACTGGAATCGAAACCCTCTGCTATAATTGACCACATATTTCAGTTTCACAAAAGAAAGTTTGAAAACAAAAATCACCATCGCCCCTTATTCACAAGCAACCTTTTTAAGAAACTATCCGAAACTGAAATATCCATACTTGATGCTCCTTTTTCTTGTCAAGAAATAAAAGACGATGTTTGGGGTTGTGGTGGGAGTAAAGCACCGGGTCCGGATGGTTTTACTTTTAAGTTCATTAAAAATTATTAGGATACGATTGGCAAAGATTTTGTTGATATGCTGAAATTTTTTGAAATTGATGGGTTTATTCCTAGAGGGTGCAACTCATCTTTCATTGCTCTTGTCCCTAAAGTTCAAGACCCTCTTTATGTTTGTGACTTTAGACCCATTAGCCTTATTGGTTGCCAATACAAGGTTATTAAGTACTTGCAAATTGACTTCTTTAAGTGGTCAACTCGGTCGTTAGTGAAGTGCAATCCGCTTATATAAAAGAAAGACAAATAATAGATGGGCCTCTCATGGTAAATGAGATAATCAATTGGGCGTCTAAAAAGAATAAACGACTCTTTCTTTTTAAAGTTGACTTTGAAAAGGCTTTTGATTCTCTTGATTGGAGATTTCTTGATCACACCATGGATCAAATGGGTTTTAGTCTCAAATGGAGGAATTGGATTAAAGGGTGCTTAAATTCAGCGCATGGTTTAGTGATTGTGAATGGTTCTCCCACGAAAGAATTAAAAATTAACAAAGTTCTTAGACAAGGTGATCTGTTATCTCCATTTCTTTTTATCATAGCGGTTGAGGCACTTCATGTTTCCCTCCAAGAAGCTAAGTCTAAAGGAATTTTTGAAGGTGTCAATATCGGTTCGGACAATGTTAACATCTCTCACCTACAATTTGTAGATGATGCTCTCATCATAGGCAAATGGTCACTTGAAAATGCCAAGAATCTTTGTCGAATCTTAAGATGCTTACATTTGGCTTCCGGGTTAAAAGTTAACTTTTCTAAAAGTAAACTTTCTGGAGTCGGTCACCCGTGTGGAAACGAATTGGTTGGCGTCCTCCTTATATTGTCAAGCTTCATCACTCCCATGTATCTATCTAGGTTTTCCCATTGGTGCAAACATGAACAAAGTGTGCAACTAGAAGCCTATCATCGATAAATTTCATAATTGGCTCTCCACTTGGAAGGCTAAGACTCTATCTTATGGTGGTAGGCTTATTCTAATCAAATCGGTTCTCGGTGCTCTTGGTACTTACTTTTTTTCTCTTTTTAAAGCTCCAAAGTCGGTGCTAAGTTACTTGGAAAAGCTTAGACGTAATTTCTTTTGGGGAGGCTCTTTAGAATCTAACAAATTGGCTTGGATAGCTTGGAAAAAAGTGTGTTCTTCATCAACTTCGGGTGGACTTGGAATTGGTAGTCTTCAAGCTTCAAACCTAGCAATGTTGACTAAATGGTGGTGGTGATTTTACACTGAACCTGATGCTCTTTGGCATCATGTCATTACCTCCATATATGGTTCAAAGGGCGGTTTAGACTTAACTTCTCATTCATATATTAGAGGCCCATGGAAATCTATTATTGATTTAAGAAGTTACCTCCTTAAATTCAACTTAGATTTACAATCTGTGTTTATGAGAAAGGTAAGAGATGGAAGTTCTTTTTGGTTCTAGGAAGATGTTTGGCATGGGGCTTTAACTTTGAAGGAGACTTTTCCTATATTGTACCAACTGGAGACTTTTAAATTTTGCAAAATAAGTGATCGATGCTCCATGGGTAGTGGTCTGGATCGTTTCTCGTGGGCTTGGAGGAGGCCACTTCGCTCAGGCTTAGAAAGCTCCTAACTAGCAGCTTTATTGGATCACCTTCAACATCTTTGCATCACCTCTGATCCGGACACCTGGGAATTCAAACTTGAAAATTCTAAATTTTTCTCTGTTTCATGTGTTAGAAGATACATTGACAAAGCCATAGTGGTTCCATTCGGCAACAAAATTAGATGGAATAACTCAATTCCGATCAAGATCAACATTCACAATTGGAGATTACTTAATGACAGGTTGCCTACAAGAATGAATCTGGATATTCGCGGTATGGACTTAAACTCGACTCGTTGTCCTGTTTGTGATGATGCTTTGGAGACGGCTCAACATCTTTTCATTGATTGCACGATTGCTCGAAATCTATGGGTTATGATTCAAAAGTGGTGGCAACTTGTTGATTACCCAAAAGACTTGCAAAGTTTAATCTTTTGGAGTTACTCGACTTCTCTTCCTGATAGGCTCAAGTCATGTTTTGATGCAATCATTCAATCAACAACTTGGATTGTTTGGCGTTATCGGAATAGACTTTGTTTCGACATTCACCCTCCACGGAAAGACAATCTTGGGGACGAAATAAAAACTGTCTTACTCTTGGATTAGTCATAGGAAAAATGATTTTCATCCAAATTGGAACATTTGGATCATTGATCCAATAAATGCTTGTAACAATACATTGTAACTTTTCGATTTTCTAGCTTCTCGCTAGTTTTATATAATTCCGCCGTTCAAAAAAAAACAATTACTACTGCCGTCCAATATTGTGTTCATCTTTCCTTTTTAGTATGTCCCAAAATAATTGTTCACTATTAGAAATAATAGTTGGATTTGTTTAAGTTTATCATATTACCCTTACTTAAAATTAATATTTACAAAGATAAAGAAAACATTAATTAATTATCAAATGGGTTAAACTGTTTTTTATTTGTTTTCGTATAAACCAAAGCAGTAATTAATATATTTTTCTTAAACTGTGTATTTCTTGTCAGTGGACAATAATTTTGGGAGTGATGAAATAATTTATAACTTATGTAAAGTTTTTAATAATAAACTCAAATGAGGATAAACTTAATATGAATTCTATTTGTTTTCTGAATTGAACAATTAATTTAAAACAGAAAATAAAATATGAACAATAATTATGAGATGAATGGATTACTTTTTACAAACACAAAATGTATCACGTAACTAGAAAATCGTATAGAATTTAAAGTTGATACATAGTTGGGTATATTATCCATTGTTTTAATCACTCATCTGATTCGGTATAAACGTAGACTATTCGAGGAATTTCGTCCTTAAGGGTCGGGTTTCGTAATTTAATTCGTTATCATCATCTATTCTTATCAAGTTTGGCGCCAGCTTCAATTATCGTTCGACGATTATTATAACTAAGACAGCTGCCCTCTTTCTAACATTCTTGCACTTCCATCGTCCAAGTTGTAAAAAGTAAAAAACTTGCATATATTCACTAGCATTTTTCGTATTTATTTATTGTTACCACTATCAAATGTTTTTCAAATTTTATCTTGGATTCTTCGTTTGGCTTGAACCAAACAGCCAAATTTAGGAATACTAAAGATAAAATTGTTGCTAGTTGTTTTGTTTTAGACTTTTAGTTATTCTTGTTAATATGATTTTGAAAAATAAGAACCGGAAACAAATATACATACACGGTTTAAAAGAACAAATATGCATACACGGTTTACAAAAATTATCACTATAACAATGTGCTGCTATAAAATCTGGTTAATATGAACGATTTTGAAAGAAAAATAATAATAAAGTTGAATGTGTGGCGTAGTGCTCTAAGTAAAACAAGAAGACATTGATATGTTGTTATCACCCACCAAAGTTGTCTCTGGATGCGATTTTTACGTTGCAAACTATGAAACATGCATTAATTGTTCGATCTTTCTCCCCTTTATATATCTCTCAAGCGATTCTAAACTTTCTAACTTCTTAAAGATCGAGTCTGTTAGCTAGCTAGAGTAGAATTTCATTGAAATGAAGGACACCATACCTTTCCCGTCTGTCGAAACATGCAGTTCAAATGGACGAGAAAATCATACAGTGGTGGCGGATATGGATGGGACACTTCTAAGAGGTCGAAGCTCTTTCCCGTATTTTGCACTAGTTGCTTTCGAGGCTGGTGGTGCTCTTCGGCTTCTTATGGTCCTTCTATCCGCCCCATTAGCAGGATTACTTTACTACTTTGTATCAGAGTCTGCGGGAATTCAGGTCCTTATGTTCGCCACGTATGCTGGAATGAAAGTCTCTGATATTGAATCTGTGGGTCAAGCGGTGTTACCAAAGTTCTACTCGAGTGACCTCCATCCTGAGTCGTGGCGTGTGTTCTCATCTTGTGGGAAGCGATGTGTGCTAACGGCGAACCCTAGGATTATGGTGGAGGGTTTTTTGAAGGAGTTCTTGGGAGCTGATTTGGTTTTGGGGACGGAGATTGGAACTTATAAAGGTAGAGCAACTGGATTTGTGACCAGCCCTGGCGTGTTAGTGGATGAACAAAAGGCTCAGGCTCTCCTCAAAGAATTCAGAGACAATCGGCCTGAAATTGGGCTCGGTGATCGCCAAACTGACTTCCCATTTATGGCATTATGCAAGGTAATTAACCGATGCATGCGCAAAACTTACATGATATATATGGACTCCATATTACATATTGAATGATATTTTATGTACACGTATATATTCTTTTTTTACAGGAAGCTTATGTTGTACCATATAATCCAGAAGTAAAGCCGGTACCACACGACAAGTTACCGAAACCCATAGTGTTCCACGACGGCCGGCTCGTTCAAAAGCCTTACCCCATAATGGCGATCATCACTGTCTTATGGATACCAATCGGTTTTATCCTTGCCTGCCTCCGTATCGCTGCTGGCTCCCTCCTCCCCATGCCACTAGTCTACTACGCCTTTTGGGCACTTGGTGTTCGTGTCACTGTCAAAGGCAACCCTCCACCACCTGTGACCAAATCCTCTGGCCAAACCGGTGTCCTATTTATTTGCTCCCACCGTACTCTCCTTGACCCAATTTTCCTCTCCACTGCCCTCGGGCGCCCTATTGCCGCTGTCACCTACTCTGTCTCTCGACTCTCGGAGATCATCTCCCCAATAAAGACCGTCCGGTTAACCCGTGACCGAGCCACCGATGCGTCCATGATCAAGAAGCTTCTAGAAGAAGGTGACTTAGCTATATGTCCAGAAGGTACCACTTGTCGGGAACCCTTTCTACTCCGTTTCTCAGCCATGTTTGCTGAGTTAACAGACCAGCTTGTACCCGTTGCAATGGTGAACAAGATGAGCATGTTTCACGGGACCACGGCTCGAGGATGGAAAGGAATGGACCCTTTTTACTTCTTTATGAACCCTAGCCCGGCTTATGAAGTTACCTTCTTGAACAAGTTACCTTCGGAATTAACATGCAGCAATGGCAAGTCAAGTCACGAGGTGGCTAATTATATACAAAGGGTGATTGCAGCTACACTTTCTTACGAGTGCACCTCTTTCACCCGTAAGGATAAGTACCGAGCACTCGCAGGAAATGATGGCACGGTGCCGGACAAGACGACTGCTAAGACTAAGCCAAAGGCAAACAAGATTATGGGATGCTAATTCACTGCATATGCATGTCATCATTTCTTTCTAATTCTAAGTGCATGCATGATTTATAAACTTTTCATAAATATATATATATATATATATATATATTTACACTAGTTAGTTACCCGCGCATAGCGGCGGCAATAAAAACTTTACTAACGTAACTTTTTACGCAATTTCTTACCCGCTTAGTAATTGCGTTTCACAACACATTGAATGTATGTGTTCGTTGTATGTGTTCGTTTGGGTTTTCCGTAGCTTTCCCGCAACACCATATTAACATCATCATTCTCGTATGTAAAAAGACAACACTCTCTCCGAAAATATATAGTTTTAATGTATCAAGTTTATATTTAATTAAGGTTAAAGTTGTAAAAAATATAATCAACATAAAATAAACCCACTAAAAATATAAAAACAAAAAAATTATAAAAATATATCAAAATGGACGTTGAATTAAAGAGCACAATATTTTTAAAAATATGGTGAAATCAGATCTTGATAAAATTAAATTGATAAAAAAATATTTCAATTTGAAAATAAAGGTGATTTTTTAATCAAAATGTGACACATGTCACTTTATAATGTGATTCCCTAAAATGAAATGGAATGTTAAGATTGCACCTCCTTATCTTAATTTTTAATGGGTCTGACATTATAAATGCAAATGTGATTTCATTATATTTATACGATATAAAATCTACACATCCTAATCTATAAATAAGAAACTGAAATGGTGTGAGGCGTTTTAGATGAGGTTATATTTGTTGTGTTTTTGTGTTCTCATATAGATGTCATTTATAAAACAAAACGTCTAAATTAATAATATATTGAATAGATAGCATTTTCACTTTTCCGATTCAAGCAATAATTTTCAAGTTAATAAGTGTTAAATGTTAAATTTTTTAGCAAATTATTAAAAGCTAGTTTGTGGCTAAATATTGATTTCCTTTCTAAGACTTTAAAGTTGAAATATACTTTCTTGTATTTAGTTATTTACCCTTTTATTTGGTTAACACAAAAGACCTCAAAGGAATATTGTTTGTGTCGAAAAACACTACAACATTTTTTGTCCAAATTTTTTTCCAATACTTCAATCATGGGACGATACGATTGGTAAACTTAAAGCTCGTCTATCTAATTGGAAACTTAAAACTTTATCTGTTGGAAGAAGGCTTACTCTTTTAAAGTCGGTTCTTGGGTCGACACCTATTTATAATATGTCCATCTATAAGGTTTCTAAGTCGGTGTTACAAACGATGGAGTCCATACGTAGAAATTTTTTCAATGGTGTTCCATGCGACGAGAGGAAAATAGTGTGGATCAAATGGGTCAAGGTTCTTGCGTCCAAGAAGTATGGAGGTTTAGGTGTCTCAAGTTTTTATGCTTTAAATAGGGCGCTCCTTTTCAAATGGGTTTGGAGATTCATATCACGGGATAATTCATTGTGGTGTCGTCTCATCATGTCTATGCATGGCTCCTCATTATATAAATTATCTCCGTTTCGTTACTCGACTTGGAAATCCATTATTCGGGAGGTGCATATGCTTAAAGATCGTGGTGTGGACCTGATTTCTCACTGTCATATTCGTGTGGGTAATGGTTTACGCACGCAATTTTGGAATGAAGTTTGGATTGGTGACACTCAACTTCGTGTTATGTTTCCACGAATTTATGCTTTGGAGATTAATAAAGATTGTACGGTGGCTGATAAACTGCAATTCTCGGTTACCTCTTCTCTTCGTCGTTCTGTTAGAGGAGGGGTTGAATCTTCTCAATTAGCTCTTCTTCAAACATATATTGAAGGGACATTGTTGTCTAATATGGAGGATAGATGGGTGTGGGATTTAAATGGGGAAGGTGTTTTTCGGGTCAAAGATGTTCGCATTCTTCTTGATGAATGTTTCTTGCCGAAAGCCCCTACTGCTACTCGATGGGTTAAATATGTTCCAATAAAAATAAATGTTTTTGCTTGGAAGGTTTTCCTGGATCGGTTGCCTACTCGATCCAATTTACAACATCGTGGTGTCCTAGTTTCTGATCTTTTATGTCCGCTTTGCTCCTCTGCTCAGGAAGATTCCTCGCACTTGTTCTTCAGTTGCAGATTGGCTACGGATATCGTCAGGCTCGTATGCCGCTGGTGGAATCTATCATGGACGCCCCTTGGTTCATATGCTGATTGGCTTAATTGGTTCAATTCCATCAGATTAAGCTCTAAAGTTAAAGATTTGCTGGAAGGAGTTCTTTATATAACTTGGTGGAGCGTATGGATGTTTCGTAATCAGTTGCTCTTCTCGTCGAAAGCCCCTCGTAAAGATGTTATTTTTGACGATATTGTTTCGCGCTCTTTCACTTGGTGCCTTTCTAGATGTAATTGTACTTTTAGTTGGGATAGTTGGTTGCAACACCCCTATTTGATCTCTTTGTAATTCTTTTTCTAGCTTCTTGCTAGTTGGTTTTATAATAGTTGCCGTTCTAAAAAAAAATCATAAATAATATATATAAAGTTTTAAAACGCGTATTAATATTATATAGATTATACACTATTAATTCTTATGGTTTTTATAGTCCAAACGGACCCGAAAACATTCAAAAACACTATTTAATGTTTGGGTTATTATACAAAGAATTTACTATACTTTCCCAAAAAGTTCGCCTAAGTTACTAAACTTTCATTTTGTTCACTTAGGTTACTAAACTTATGAAACATG
>BQNB010122148.1:0-20335 GCA_026074375.1 Tanacetum coccineum
TGTAAGAAAGTGTAAGAATGATTGTGATAGGTCTTGTGCATGCCTTGCTTGTATCCATACTTGTAACCGATCATGTGAAGGTGTAAGGGAGACAAGATGAAGCTAATTTGTGTTTTTGATCCATTGGTTAAAGGAAATACTAGTTTATTCAAGTTAGTGGAGGTTTGTTGGATTTAATTTCAAGTTGTATATGTTATATATGTGTACATTTCGTGTAGGGGCTGATTTGGGCAATATTTTATGAGGTTTTTGAGTATTGTGGGTATTAGTCGGTATTTGTTAAAGTGTAGGTGGGTTTATGGTTTGCCATGCATGCAAAAGTGTAGTTTTATTGCGTTACGTAAACGTTTTACGTAACCAACTAAAATAAAAAGTGTAAAGTCATAAATTATCATCCTAATAACTTTATAACACTTACTTGACGTAAACATTTAATTGTTTGATGCCCGTTTACGTTAAATGATCATTTTTAGTTCACGCGATTTAGCTTAACGGTAAAAATTAAAAGCGAACGCATAAAAGCCTAAAAATAAATAATAGAATAAATGAAGTCGTAAATGACCTGAAAATGCGAAATGTTATAGTCTCCACCCGTTAGAAGAGCTTTGTCCTCAAAGCTTAAGACGTTGTAGTCGATGAAGACGCTTGATTTGTGAAGAGATGTGGGTATTTCTTTTTGAACGAATCTTCACGTTCCCATGTGAACTTAGGACCTCTCCTCGAGTTCCAACGAACCTTAATGAGTGGTATACGGCTTCGCTTTAATCGTTTGATCTTCCGTTCCATAATTTCGACGGGCTCTTCCACAAATTAAAGTTTATCATCAATATGTAGTCCTTCCAACGGAACGGCTAATGGTTCGTCGAAGTAACATTTCTTCAAGTTGGATACATGGAATGTATTGTGAACCCTGCTCAACTCTTGAGGAAACTCAAACTTGTAAGCAACGGATCCAACTTTTTCCAACACCTTGAAAGGTCCAACATATCTAGGGTTCAACTTTCCTCGTTTTCCAAAATGTACGACCCCTTTCCAAGGTGAAACTTTGAGCATAACTCTATCCCCAACTTGAAACTCCACTGGCTTACGTTTTAAGTCGGCGTAACTCTTTTGTCGGTCACGAGCGGCTTGCATCCTTTGCTTGATCTGGATGATCTTCTCGGTCGTTTCTTGGATTAAATCTGGACCGGTGAGTTGAGCTTCTCCGACCTCGGCCCAACAAACAGGTGAACGACACTTCCGACCGTAAAGTGCCTCGAATGGTGTTGCCTTGATGCTAGTGTGATAACTATTGTTGTATGAAAATTCGACTAATGGAAAATGATTAATCCAACCTTTTCCAAAGTCGATCACGCAAGCACGTAGCATATCCTCGAGAGTTTGGATGGTTCTCTCGCTTTGTCCATCAGTTTCTGGATGGTAGGCAGTACTCATATCCAAACTAGTACCCAAAGCCTTCTGAAGTGATCTCCAAAAACGTGATGCAAACCTAGGGTCACGGTCACAAATGATTGAGACAGGTATCCCATGCCTCGCAACTACCTCCTTTATGTACAACCTTGCCAACTTCTCCATAGAGTCAGTTTCCCTCATTGGCGTAAATATTGCAGATTTAGTGAGTCGGTCTACAATCACCCAAATAGTGTCATGACCCTGCGGTGACTTAGGAAGCTTGGTGACAAAATCCATGGTGATATTGTCCCACTTCCATTCAGGTATCTTGGGTTGTACCAACAATCCTGATGGTCTTTGATGTTCAGCTTTGACCTTGGCACATGTCAAACATTTGCTAACATAGGTGGCGATGTCGGCCTTCATATTGGGCCACCAATATAGCTTCTTCATGTCTTGGTACATCTTGTCGGAACCCGGATGGATGGAATATTTTGATTTGTGGGACTCGTGCATGATCACAGTCCTCAAGTCACCATAACATGGCAACCAACTCCTGCCGTTTAAGCATAGGGTTCCGTCGGCACGGGGCTCCAACTTTTCCTTCGGTATATCCTTCCTGATCATACCACCTACATCTTCGTTCTTGAGATTCTCTGGTTTTTGTGCTTCAGTCTGAGCATTTAAGATTTGTTTAGGAAGATCCAAACCAATAGTCATCACTAAGGCTCGGACTCTTAATTGTTTAATTCGCTCTTTCTTGCTCAAAGCATCAGCAACAACATTTGCTTTCCCCGGGTGATAACGAATCTCACAATCGTAATCACTGAGCAACTCTAACCAATGACGTTGCCTCCTATTCAACTTCTTTTGGTTAAGTATGTATTGTAGACTCTTATGATCTGTGAACATCATACACTTGGTTCCATACAAGTAGTGCCTCCAAATCTTTAGAGCAAACACCACTTCACCAAGTTCCAAATCATGGGTAGTATAATTTTTCTCATGAATCTTCAACTGTCGTGATGCGTAAGCAATCACCTTCTCGTTTTGAATCAACACCGTACCTAATCCTTTATGTAATGCATCGCAATAAACAATGAAGTTCTCAGCTCCTTGAGGGAGAGCTAAGATAGGTGCGCTACATAACTTATTCTTTAATGTCTCAAAATTTGCGTCTTGCTTGTCACCCCATTCAAAGGCGACTTTCTTTTACATGAGCTTGGTCATTGGCTTAGCAACTTTTGAGAATCCTTCGATGAATCTCCGAAAATAACCGATAAGACATAAAAATTAACGTATCTCCGTTGGAGTCTTAGGAGATTCCTAATCTTTTATGGATTCGATCTTGGCAGGATCCACGTGAATGCCTTGACTATCAGTCACATGGCTGAGAAATTATACCTTGGGAATCTAAAATTCACATTTAGAGAACTTAGCATACGATTCTTCTTTCTTAAGCAATTCCAGAATTGCCTTCAGATGTTATCATGTACCTTCTTGTCCTTTGATAAATAATTTCATCGATAAAGACAAGTACAAACTTATCCAAGTATGGTTTGCACACTCGGTTCATGAGGTCCATAAATACCGCATGTGCATTTGTCAAACCAAATGGCATCACTTGGAACTTGTAATGGCCATACCGAGTCCTAAATGCCGTCTTCGGAATATCCTCTTCTCGTACTCTGAGCTGATGATAACCCGACCGCAAGTCTATCTTCGAATAAACACTAGATCCTTGCAGTTGATCAAACAAATCATAAATCCTTGGAATGATAACGAATTTCTTCACCGTCATTTATTTAATTCCCTAGACGATGCACACTGGAATTGACCGTCCATCCTTTTTGACAAACAATACCGAGCTCCCCAAGGTATGAAACTGGTCTTATAAACCCCTTGTCATAGCTTCTTCAGTAGCTCTACAAGTCTTTCATTTCGAAGGATGCAATCGATAAGGTGCTCGGCTATAGGGCAACACCAGGTACCAATCGATCTGGAATTCCAACTTGTCCATCGTGTTACACCCGGCAAATCTTCAGGAAATACCTCAAAAATCACGAACGATAGGTTACGTCTCTCAATCGCTTCTCCCGCACTTACCTTCAATCTCCTTTGTCGTAACATTTGCGCAAAAGACGTTATGCCGTTTTAACAAATAGTTAAGAGTTTTGTGCACAAAATGATGATTTCAAACGATCCCGTTTCCATGATACTTCCTCACCCTGAATGATCAAGTGTTTCATTCCTTCATGAAGTATGAACGCGTCTTCTCAGCAGCAATCAAGACAACATGTACTTTCCACCAGCCATACCAACTATGTACGTCCGAAACTAACCAGTTATACACAGTAAGTTAACGTTGAAGGGATATCTAAGAAGTTTAAGACAACTCTGAATGATAGTGTTTTAACCCAATAATTTTTTCCCTATGCTATTCAACATCGTAATAAATGTCTCATGGTAAGTTGTGTGGATATCAATTAGGACTAAATGTATAGATACAAAACTCCTATCGGTGCCAGTATCAAATAGGATAGAATCATAGCTTTGTTATAAGAAGGAAACAACCCTGAACGACGTGGATGTCCGGTTTGTCCCAGCATTTCCCACCACGTACACTTTCGTTAGGCATTGCCATTCCCAACCTTGATTTACCACGGTTTTTTATCTTCAACTTCGGCATTTCTCTAGAAATGCCCTTGAACACCACTCAAAGCAAGTGCCAGCATTCAGTTGTTCTGGAGTTCCCCACGATTGTTTATTATACCATTGAGACAAGAACTCACACAGTCACAGCCAGATGGCCATCTCTTGCAACTTATTACACTAGAGTCACATGCCCTTTGTGGTGATAGTTTGAGCATTTGTGTACAAAAGGGCAATGATCCCGTGTACTCCTCTTTTCACTAGCCAGCAGAGTTAAGCCTCCTAGTGTTTTTGCCTCTTGTTTTTGTTGTTGGGTCCCTGATATGTTTCCATCATTAAACACCAACTTTCTCCTAATTGCTCACATGTCTTATCAAGCAATAGTGAGACCTTTTATGATCATCTATCGTTAGCAACTCAATTGTTTTCTCCATACCGTCTTTGGTTGATATGACATTAAATTTCCGAATCAATCAGTGAGTCCTCACAACATCATGTTCTCAACGTCATCCTATTCCACGTGACATCCTTCTCACAATTAGTGCAAGCTTAGAAAACGCAACGTCCTAACTCGCGACATCAGTACCCTTTTACATATAGGTTCCAGATCTCATAGTTTCTAAACTTCAATGATTTCACCCTTAGCAGTATTTGACTGTCATCATCTTCTTTATGCCTTCCAGTCCATAACATAACAACAGATAGTAACAGCATCCATGTGGAGTTCCACCCATCAGAGATTTTCTCAAGGAAAGTGGCAAGTAGCAAACTTAACTTGTTTCTCCACAGCACAGTTGCTGATATGGAACACTGATTCCATCTTCTCAAACCATTGTGACAACACAACCACTCCTTCAGTACCCTTAAAATAAAGAGGCTTGCAATTTAGAAATTCCTTGTACGTACACTCACGGGGAGCACGTATTGTTCCTCTAATTCCAGTGTCAGAATTGTAGCTTCCGTCGCCCTGACCATTAGTGCTATTTCGAAGAGTTTCATGATTAGCAAGTGCCGCAGACACTCTTTCTTCAATTAGCTGTTCAACAGCAGCAGCTGTCATAGAGGCAGCAGTCGTAGTAGCCCTTGCAGCAGCAGTAGCAGCCCTTGCAGTAGCAGAGGATCTCCTTGGTGGCATATTGTTCTAAATCACAACAATATAAAACACGTGAGTTTTCATAAACCTCATAACATGACATGGGTACAACATATATATAACAAGATCACATCACACAGTGATTATATAATATGATTGGGATCACAACACATAACAGAATTAAGATCGACATGACATAATACAACACATCATATATAACTGGAAAACATACATGATTGTCTGTTACAAGAAATGAAAATACAAGTCCTACTGTCGTGCTAGCTGGGCATAAAACCCATAATACTTAGCCAGCTAACATAATGATAGTTATGAATACAACATAAGAAGTGTAAATCTAGGTAGAATTGCCAGCGCCCTCACGATCATCTACATGAGTCTGACCTCTAGCTTGAAGCGCCTGAATCTGTCGCAATGTTGCTAATAAATGTCCCTGCAGAGATGAAACATGTGTAATCAATGTCGTCACCAGTGACTCCTGTGAGGCGATACGGAAGTCCTGCATTTGTGTATGAGTCCTGTATGCTTGCAGTTCATAGTGAACTGCCGAACTCAACCCAACGGAATGTGCCCAAGCCTCTCGGAAACCATGCACATGATCACCAGTCGTGCAGTCACATATTTTTTGGGGTGAACTTCCATCCTTACAATCCATCGACTCTCTGAAACAACCGAGTCTGTCTATCCTGAGTATCCTCTATCACAGCATAAACATCCTGTGTGTCCTGCTCCTAAACTGCAGCAAGCTCGGTTACTCTAGCATTGACCCCCTCGGGGGTCGTCGGTGCTACCTCCTCAACAGCCTCTGTCGGGTCTACTCAAACATCTCTAATCCATAGCCGCCTCCTTGGCTCTCACTCAATTTCGCATCAGTGCCGATGAACCCATATCTATCCCATAACCTCCACAGTCTAGATCGAACATCGTACCTCCCCCACCTCATAGCTTGATGTGAGAGCAGTCAGACATAACCTCTTACGAGGTGGTAACTCAGCCTCGGGAGTGTCCTCCCTAAGTCCGAACTGGTGTGTATGACATGAGGATGTAGTGGTGGGAAGTGTGATGGGGTATGTAATAGATATGGGGTACATGTATGAGTAAAAGAAGTGAGAATAATGTGAGGTGGATGGTGGTGATGATAGTGGATGATGAGGATGGTAGGGGGGGGGGTGATAAGGGCTCTTAAATCTACCCATGGCAGCTCTGAAGCCTGGGTGCCGCACATGGTTAAGCACCATATGGGTGAGATACTATAGAAGTGTGTTGAATGATTGAATCAGGTACAGGCTAAATACTACAAGGCGTTCCTCTCAGTAGGGGTGATAAAGTAGATGAGTTGTGATGGTGGTGTGGTGGTAGCAAGAAGTCCGTCTCGACCCTCCTCTGATGGAAAAGGCATAGTCCTCGGTCGATAGAAACCTAGCAGTGTACGAATCCAATGGTGATGGTGTGACCGCTCTGTCCTCTCCGAAGAAGGACATGGTCAACAACGGTGCAAACAAAATAGTCGGCGGAGCCAGATGCTCATCCTCCTCCTCCTCTGAAGCCTCCTCCTCCTCCTCGTCATCATCACAGGATTCATCATCATCGCCGTCACCTCCGTTAACTGGATAGTCTACTGGACCATCCTTAGAGTCCTCCTTGGGATCTGAGTCAGCAACGTAGCCTGGAGATAAGGCTATAGGTGAATCAGCAACAACATAAGGCTGATCCTCCATGGGAACCTCCTCATCAGATAGGGCCAAGTACTCTGGGTACTCTAGTCCCGGCACGTAATCTGGCGAGAACGGTGCCTACTTTGACTCCTCAGGGCCAGGCACGTAGTCTAGTGATGTCGGTGCAGCCTCCGGTGAGTCGGGCTCCTAGAGTCTAAAAAAGTCCACAGCCCAAGCTAGCGTCTCTATGCGATGATATAGACGTATAAGTAACCTTGGAGTAGCCAATCCGATGACATGAACCTGTAACTGTATCAGTCAAACAGAGTTACATTATTACATATATAATAACCAATATTAAAGTACTTAATAATTATAAACACTTATGAAACCATGCAACCATCGAGTATACCCAACGAATGCAAGAAAATGGAGGGGGATGTGTTTGTGTGGGGTATATATAATAAAAAAAAATGTGGGAAAAAAAATTTTTGTTGTGTGTGTGTTATAAAATGTATTATTATAATATAATATATATATTAAAATTTATTTTTTTTGGTTTTTTTGTTTTTTAATTTTTTTTTTGGGGTTTTTTGGGGGGGGGTTTTTTTTTTTTTTTTTTATTTTTTTTTTTTTGTGTTTTTTGTAGTGATGTTGTAAATGTTTTTAAAAGGGGTGTGATTTGGGTTGGTGTTGAATTGGTATTATGTGTTAAGGGGAGAGTTTAAGGGGAGATTTGTAATTTGAGGTTATAAAAATTTGGTGGAATATTTTTGGGTGAATAGGGTAGTCATATAAATAGAACAAGAATGAAACAACCTCTTAAAGAGGGAATGTAATACTTTGATTATTGAAAGGGTTATAGATAGCACATCATTAAATTGTTCCAACATTGAAATAACAAAGTTGAGATCATAACAAATATCCCAAATTTATGACTCCAATCTTTTATGCATACTCCCCAAAAGAGTATCCTCAATGTAGCCTTACACCTCGTGTCTCATTGACTTGAAACACATCTTTAAAACGTCAACATAAAGTTGTGAATTCATAGTCTAGTAAAAGTAATGTAGAACGCAAAGAGTTTCTCCGTGATAATGTGCAAACATATTCACATCACAAAATGGAATACGTTTCCCTAAGCTCATGCACTGAAGCTCGACATGTATGAATTGCAATATAAATTGCCAACATTGCCCGTGAGAGTTTCTAAACCCGCAACATCCTAAATCCGACATGGTATACGGCCGTTTGTCTGGTAAAAACTGGCACAGTGAACCTACCACCCGAACGGGGGATGTCAATCCCAAATAGAGATCTATTTATAACATTCACGCTCACAAAGTAATTGACAGTTCATGATAATGGGCACAGAGGTTATCGCTACTTTGGCAAACACTAATAATTAAATGTAACTGCGTCCAATTGAAAAATAATGCATTTCTGCACCCTTGGTGGGGGGGGGGGGGGAAAGTTTAAATCAGTGATATAGTAAAACATGGGCTATGAACTCACCTTAGTGAATAAACAGAGTAATATGTAATCAAGTAATTAAAACTTTTACGGAATATGACCAGATCAACCTAATTGAATATAGGCGTATAAGTTACCATTACTTTGTATAACGATACAGACATATTCATTCTATATAGTTACATCACCACCTAAAAGTGTTTGTTTAATTTATAAAATTAAACAAGTTAATTTGTACTTGTAAAATAAATGTCTATGTCCTAGAAATTGTAAAAACGATATACTTGCCCAACAATTCGTTATTTGTCAAAAATACTTGATGTATTATTTATATAACTTCATTATATAAATGCTTTAATCATTTGAGAAAATAATATTTAAAAACGTTATAAATATCATTTTAGTAAAAACGTCGTATCTCTCCCGTGTTAAATCCGTTTTGCATATTCTTTATACCAGTGGCTTTGTATTTGAAAGGTACATCTAAATATCATATTTGTAAATATTAAGTCATCGATGAACAGTAACATTTAATAATATATTATAATTATATAAAACTACTTTTATATAATTAATCGTTATAACTTAAAAACGTCGTAACTTGTTCGTTTTAGCTCCGTTTAATACGTTCTTTATATGAATGATTTCGTATTTGAAAAATCTAATCAAATTTTACATTCATTATATTGATAAGCACTGTTATGAACAGTAACAGTATGTGTAAATTTATAAAAATACTTTTTTTAAATATTAATTGTTGAAATCGTATAAAAATCATATCGTATTCGTTTTAATTCGGTTTTTAGTGATTCTTTCGCACACGTCTTCGTAATTAAAATCTCTATCCAATAAAAACATTTCTTATCAGCCTACTGTGATGAACAGTAACAGGTTTTTATAAAATTACTTTTATAAAGTTACTTTTGTTCACTTTATTACATAAACTTAAAAAAGTCATAATTAATTCATTACCCATTGGATTTTCAAGTTTCTTACCTTTTCATAATCCTTATGAAATCTAATTTTACAGAAAAATATCAAATGTTTTACTCAGATTCGAATTGTATTATTTTTATAACTTTCTTTTATAAAAATACTTTTATAAATGTAAATCTTGTAGAAATCATAACTCCTTCGTTATTTATCGTTCTTGTAGTTTCTTTATTGATTTAGAAAGCTAATAATATGTATTATTTTATAAAGTAATAAAATATTTTCTCCCAAATACTGTTTGCTACAGTAAATTCAAAATGTGTTTGTAACTTTTAAATAACTTGTTTTAGGTATTAATAACTTATATAAATTATCACAAGTCTCAAAATTTTTTTTGTGAATTACAATTACACATCTTATGTATATATTAAGTCCTCTATATCATAATATGTCCATATTGTCCAAGTCAAGTCCAACATATTTATTTAATTCCATAAACAGTATATATGAAGCATAAAGAATCACAACAGACAAAAAATAATATGAAACATCTCCCATTACTTAAATCCTTATTTTTAAGCCTATTAGACATACTGTAAACCATCATTTTAATTATGTCAAATTAAGTTTGTGTAATAGATACATTTTTTACTTTGTAAACATTCAATATGAAAACCTAGTGATATTAACATTATAAGTGAATCAGATAAACATATAATGAAAAGAATAGGGTTCACAGAAGACCTTAATGAAGATAAGAATGATAACAACCTCAAACCCAACCAAGAAACCCTAATTAAAAATTAGGTTTAGAAAACCAAAATTTCTTAAAACCCTAATTGGAAACCTCGCCTTTTTTTAACCCAAATCCAACTTCCAAACACCTTATAAGATACCAACAATGTAAACCGTGAACACTTTTAACTACTAGAAATCAAAATTATGGATTGTGTATGGGTGTGTTAGTGATGCCGTGGGTTAAAGTGAGCTCAAAAAGGAGTTTGTGTGCTTTGTTTGCTTGCAAATGATAAGTGTGAGTTTGCTTCTACTTTATGACTATAAATAGCCAAGCAGGTAATGAATACCACTCTGGTAATACAATCAAATGGATTTGTGTACTTCTTCATATGCGACGGTTTTAGGACTTAGGGTATGGTTTCAAGGTTTTTTAATATTATTTAGGGCAGCTTTGTTAAGAACAAGTAAACAAGATGGTGCATTCTTATTTG
The DNA here is from genome assembly GCA_026074375.1 of Tanacetum coccineum. Classification (NCBI taxonomy): domain Eukaryota; kingdom Viridiplantae; phylum Streptophyta; class Magnoliopsida; order Asterales; family Asteraceae; genus Tanacetum; species Tanacetum coccineum. Next base: position 10,446 of record BQNB010122148.1, read on the forward strand.
GGTAAGTATGACATGATGTGAGCTTAAGCATGCCCCATTTTTCCCCATTTCTAGCCGAACTCAACACCCCTTTGGAAGACAATGTGGTGTCACTTTTGAGCTTTGATCCATTAGATAACATAATATAAGTTTTTTTTAAGATTTTGTGAGATTTAGATGATTTAATTTCATATGTATGTGTTGTATATGTATAAATTTCGGTTAGGGTCTGAAATAGACAAAGATTTTTGAGATTTTTGAGTATTGTGGGTATTAGTGGTTATTTGTTGAAGTGTAGGTGGGTTTATGGTTTGCCATGCATGCAAAAGTCTAGTTTTATTGCGTTAAGTAAACGTTTTACGTAACCAATAAAAATAAAAAGCATAAAGTTATAAATTATCATTCTAATAACTTTATAACACTTACTTGACGTAAACATTTAATTGTTTGATGCCCGTTTACGTTAAATGATCATTTTTAGTTTACTCGATTTAGCTTAACTGTAGAAATTAGAAGCGAACGCGTAAAAGCCTAAAAATAAATAATGGAATAAATGAAGTCGTAAATGACCTAAAAATGCAAAATGTTACAGTGACTATCCATTTAATCTTACCAAACCCCTTCCTTTAGTTATGAGTGGAAATTGTCAAAAAGTACTAGTTGACTACTTCTTCAACAATAATCTCAAGTATCTACAAGGAGGAGTTTCGACAATGACCTACACGACTTCTATTACAAAGACAAAGGCTGCTCAATATGATCTTCCAGGCATTGAAGACATGGTTCCAAATTTATGGGTTCCTGTTAAAGTTGCATATGATAAACATGCGTTATGGGGAATCTCACATTGGAGAAAACAACGTAAGACCTTCTATGGGTATGCACGAGGCCTGCAATCCACACATGATGTATATTTTACAAAACATATTCTCGCAGTAACTCAGGTCGAGGTAATGAGGAACTGGGTATGGGTATCTAAAAGAGATTGTAGTAAGAAGACCCAATAATGACCTTTACAATTGCAAGGAAAGCGAACTTTTCACGTCCTTTCAGTATCAATGGCATCGAGACAATGCTTCTCCTTGTTTGTATCAGAAGCGCTTACAAAATCTCTCCAGTCTATGATGTATCTGACTATTTGCAATAGCATTGAGAATGTTCACCATACGCTTGGTTATTCAGAAGCGAGTCGAAGATCTTCAACTGGGAGTCAAAAGTTACCAGAACAAGATCAACGTCACCAAGCCAGAAACTACCAAATCTGGCATCAGGAAAAGGGACCCATACACTCCATATCAAGACCCTCAAGGATTCATTTATGTAAACAATAATAAGAGAAACAGGTTGATATGATCAGATGAACTCTACTAGTTCAGTGATAGGACATTAACTGGACTTGGAACTTCGCTGGATGACATCACAAAGAATATCCAAATGGAGTACCTGCCAAAGAGAAGATGAAGTACATTGGAAAAGAAAAGAGCTAATATCATGATCAAGGCGATTGACAAGCAGCTGAAAGAAAGAAGATATAGGACCCAAAAAAGATTATGTTGTGAAGCCAACGAACTGACCTCCAGCTACTTCAACAAACAATATGACTTTGTCATATTGTGTTCGTCATCATAAGGTCATTTCGTATATTGTATAAACTTGTGAATATGTATATATGTAGTGTAGACTTAACAATTAGGCATACATAGTGTTTGAGTATGAATTTTCAAGAATATCTTAGTAAATTTAAATTTTTTTAAATTAACATACTCAAACACCATATAATACCCTCATATGTTGAGGGGGAGCATTAATATGTTCCAATATTCAGCTTGTTAATAATTGGACATTTTTCTCCCCAAATGCATATATATTTTATCAATTAATATCCAAAATATTAAAAGATTTAACATTTTTGATAGGGGGAGAAAATGTGATTAAAATATATGGCTAATAATGTGATTTTTAAGATCTTAAGTGTACGCTAACCCATATATGTGCTAAACTCTTTTGATTAATCGATGCACATATGAAGGGGGAGCAAATGGTTACGTGATTGGCTGAAATGTGGAAGTACCAAAGACCGACCATTTAAATTACTGTATTGGAGTTATAAGGTGGTTAAGTTTAGGTATTCATTCCCATGATCCAGCCAGAACCGGAGGGATCTACCCAGGGATATTCCACTAGTTAGTGTAGAAGTCCTTAGGTATGAAAAAAGGAGTAAAAGTGAGAATAAGGGAAAAGTGCCGACTAAGATGGAGCTAAAACTGGAACAAACCCAACAAAGTACTAGTTATGAAGTCTCGGTATGCACTGAAGGGGTTGAAGAATTAAAAAGAAAAGTTAAGATAAAGGGTGAAAAGAAAGAAGCCCTCCTTACACTTAGGCAGAAACCGGGTCAATACATTTGCTGTCTAGAATCACAAAGATGATTGCTGACATTGAAGACTGACATCATGGACCCAGTGATGCAATGCACAACCCTCCATAGCCACTCAGAATCTCTCAAAAGATTTCTGTTTCATTTCTCACAGAGATTACACGCATTTCTATCAACTTTCTCACTCCGAGTTAGTTGGTATTGAAAAGTTGGCAGTCTGCTCCAACATACGATTACTAAAACCAAAGTGCACTATTGAGTCTAGATCTAAAAGAGATCATCCATAAATCTAATTAGGACACTTGTTAAAATTATGCTTGCTACTTCACACAATGTGAATAACGAGAATTATATAAAGAGTCCTACACATTATCCTTGTGATTTTGCTAGAACATCAGAGTGATACTCAAGTAATCACAGTGAAGATGGAAATCCTTCTTGAGCCAACATCAAACAAGCTCTTGGTAGGTGACTTGTGCGATTCAAATGAATCAAACTTGTGACAACTGGAAAGAAACGATGGTACGATTCCAAGTGAATCAAACTTGTTCCAGTATATGAATTGACGATTGATGATGAATTTTGAATTGCTTAAAACTCTCGATGTGTCACAAAACCACTTTAGCAAGTGACACGTCGATTAATTTTAAAATCAATTTTTCTATTCAATCGGTGAGACAGTAACTTATTGGTTCACTCTTATCGTGCTATCTGCTTTGAGACGTTTCGATAATAAAAAACATGATGAGTACGATAAATCTAATACACATGTGTTAGAAAGATTCAATACAAGCTGGAAATCCTGTCAAGGAGATTCTTTTTAAGTTGAATCTACCTGATAACAGAGTCGATCCTCACGGATTCGAAGGTTACTCCAACCAAACACGGGCGAATGACAAAGACATATTCGTCCCTTCGCTTTATTGCTAACTGTTTTAATGTAGGATACTTAAAGATGGAGGTGAAGGTACCTGATTCCAACTGTCTTAAAGATTCATAACCACATGCTCATACCCGACCGATAAATATAAAGACATCATGAAAGCTCAAGTACATGTTTCAAGACTTTCGCTACTCTGATATTGTACATCTTTCTTTAAGTGACGAAGTATTAAAGTCAAAGAATTTCAAAGAATTTTCTGTCACTCTGATACCGAACGTGTTTCTCGAAGTGACGATGTGTTAAAGTTAAAGAATATCAAGAAAGATGGTTACACTCGCTTTCAAACATCAAGAACAGTATGAGAATGTCGGTCCAAAAGTTACAAGATCACAAGAAGGCAAAGATTACAAGATGGCGAATAGAGATTATGCTTGGTTGTTGATCTTAAGAAGCTCAAAAGATCACATACCAGTCAAGAACAAGATACAAGCTAAAGCCTAAAAGTCTAAAGATTGCTACATCAAGATTTACAAGATAAAGAACATGATAACAAGACTACGAGCTAAAGATTGAAGACATTCATAGAATGTAGAGCTTAAGTTTTTGTAAATTGGAGTAACCTCCCTTAGGGGGAGATTGTTAGGAATCCAAAAAAGGATAGGTCACTCCACGTATTTTACGTTTCAAGCTTGTAGTCCACAAAGTATTATTTAGTAAGCTAACCGAGCCAAAGATAAGGAAAAGCCCATGGAAAGCCCATGAAGGCCCATCCATATCCGGCCCCAAAAGGATATTTATACACCTCTCCATACCTTGAAGAGGTGGTTGGTTGTTCATTATTTCACATACATTATACAAGTTTCCTTTCATGTTTCTTTCTCTCTCTAAAATGTTCATCCAACCACTCTTTCTCTAAAACCACTTCTCTTTCTCTTGTATGTTATTTGATTCTTCTTCACTTGAAAGGGTTGTGAACATTATTTTTTTTCTATCATTTCCTCTGTAAACAGTGAGTACTACAGACTTTGTGTTGGGGTGAATCTTGACATCAATTATTGGTTCAGGTTTGAGTCTGCTGGATGTGGTCCACGTATACTACTTAAGTCTCTTTTTCCTGAGCTTCATTTATCTCTTGACCTTCTAAGAGTGTTCTTTGTTGAGGACTTTTAGCTTAGCATCATGTATCTTTTTGAACTCTTAACCACCCTTTGCACTTGCAAGGACCTTAGGATCAATACCTATATTTAAAGCTTCTTTATGTACCACTTTGATTAGCTCAGGCTTGCTTATTGCCAATAGCCTTGCTTCCTTAGCAGCTTTCTTTAACATCTTCTCTTTGTCTAAGTGAGCTTGGATTTCATCATTAGTAAGTTGATATATTTTCTTATGAATTTGATAAGGAACTCTAATTTGTTCATCAGGATCCTGGCGAACTTCTCTTGCTGCAGGCACAAGCTTCTTTGTAGGTTCCTCAGTTTCATCAGTGGCTATACCTTTCCCTTTATCAGCTTTAGGAGCCACTGGTGGACTTTTAGGTTGCTGAGGTAGAGTTATGTCAATAACTGGACCAGCAGGTTGAGGAATTAGGATTTCAAGGATGGTGTCAGTGAGTGGAGGTCTCGAGGAGAATTCAATTAATGCAATTTCAGGATTGGATCTTGTTATTGGAATGACAGTTGATATTAGAATTTATCTGGATACTCTTGCAGGCTCTTCCTCAGCTTTCTCAGTCTCTACCTCTTCAAGCTTCTTTGTTGCAGGGACAATTTGCATTGGCTCCCCCTCAGTGTAAGAGGGATGTTTTTTCCATATAATAACTTGCTTCTCCAAATTCTCTCCCCCAATAGATGCATGGACTTTAGGCTGTGTAGCTATTGAAATAGAAGCACTGCTTAAGGGGGTAAAGGAAGACATCCCTTTAAATGCTTGAAGCATCTCAGTGACCATCTCTTTGATTGAAGAGATGTCAGCTTGCATAGTGACTTGACTGCTTTCAATTATGGTGATTCTTTGATGGAAACTTGGGAGATTTATTGCTTTCAGAATGTTGGCAATTTTAGCGAGCCTGGTAGAATTATGAATATAACCTTTAGCTGCCCTGAGAAGTCTTTGACTAAACTCAGGCTCCTATTTTAGTGACTCCGATATGCTGGCACACTGAGTACTCAAGGTGTTGAGAGTAGACTTAAAAGCATCCAATTTGGTGATGACCTCTGGCAGTTTGGCATTTCTAAGCAGCCCAGTGAGATTGGTAATATTGCCAGAGATTGTGGTGTTAGATTCAGCCATCTTTTTCATTTCTTCCTTGAGAGCAGAGTCGGACTTAAGAGTTTCAGAGACTTTATTCAAGGATTTCATAAGCTTGGCTCGTACATCAACTCCTGCCTTACTGATCTTGTCAAGATTGGACATTATTTCATAGACAAGCTTGTCAGTCTGAGCCTTATGATCAACATTCTCTTTATAGTATTCTTCAATAGAAGCCTTAAGGTCAGCATAGGAGGCAGAATCCTCTTCATGCTTTGTCCAATTATCTTCTATAACTTGAGCATATAGAACTTCTGAAATGTGTTGAAGATTTTGGACGAATACCCTTTCAGTGATTGGTACGAAGTTATCATAAGGTCTGAAAGTTTCTGAGCATGAGGAGGACTCAGAATCATATGCATATGTGTCCTTGGCATGAGAAGATTCAGGTTGTTCTTTATGAGGAATAGGAGACCGATGCTCTTCAGAGACTGGCTCTTTAGTTGGAATTTATGTTGATGATTCTTTAAAGGGTTTAGGAGACTGGGTTTCTTATTTATCAGCCTGTTGGATGTCTTTATCCATTTCATCACCAACCTCAAACACATCATCTTCACTTTTAGCAAGATCATCATTAGAAAGAAGTGGGGCTTGAACATCAGCATCAGTTATAAGTAACAGGGTTTGAGTATCTGGCTCCACTTCAGAAGAAGTCTTGCCTTTGTTTTTGGTTAGGGACTGATATCTTAATCTAGTATGTTAGAAACACAGAAAAGTGTTGATTACATGGCCATTTATCAAAGATTAATAGTATAGAGATTAAATAGTGCAATTAGAGAAGGACTATGTTATAATAAGTACAAACCCGTAATTGCTTTCTAGTCCCTCCTTCCTTACTATAAAAGGAGGGCTAAAGAAGGGTTATGGGTTGGTGAATTCTCTTTCTTCTAATATAATATTTCTTTCTTTCTCTCCTCTCTCACCCACAAGCCTCTCTTTCTCTCTCTAAGAGGTGTCTCTCTCTCTACTCTCTCTCTAATATAGTGCAGTATTTTGTATGAGATATATTAACTTGTATCAATTGGTATCAATCGCCATGGGATTATTTGAAGTGCTTTTCGTGAAGAAAGTTATCATTTTTTAAAGACTTTGACGAACTTGAAGACTATGAATACTATAAAGACAAGTTCTTGAAGACAAAGCTTTAAAATTTGAAGAAAGTTGTAATTTTTAGAGTTTTTGGAAGATAAAGTCTTGAACTTTTGCAATTTATCTTGCAAAATTCTTTCAAAAACAAAGTCTTTAGTGGTTTTCGTGAATAAAGTTTCAAACTTTTGCATAAAGTTTCAAACTTTTTTTTAGTTTTCTCGCAAAAAGATTCAACCTTTAAGCAAGAAACATCACCAAAAACAACCCGAAAACACCCTGAAAAAATTCTAACTAAACCACCTAGGATCGGTCACACCCTTGCAACCGACCCTCCAGGTTCGGTCACAAGCTCTCAGCCGAACCACCTGGATTGGTCACAAGCCCCCAGCCGAACCACCCTCTAACCGAACCTCTAGAATCGTCCGTACACCTACAACCGACCCTCTACCGAACCTCCGAACCCGAACCGAGACTAAATTAACAACTAAACCTTAGTTTGTTAAATTAGGGTTTTGGATTTTTTAAGGTTTTTAAAAAGGTTTTTATTATTAAATTAATAAAGTAGAATCAGGATTTGTAGTGGATAATAAATGTGGAAAATGTGATTTTTAGAAGTTAGTGATTAGTTAAAAATGTGGTTTAAGGTTAAAATTAGTTTTTAAGTTAAAAAGGTTTAAACTTTAAGGTTTTTAAATAAACTACATTGATAAAGTTGCAATCTTTTGACTCGGTTCGTATTTAAAAATACAATCTTTCGACAAACTTTCACAAAAGCAACACTTCTTCTCGTCAAAACGATCCTTAAATATCAATTCATACAAAATCTACTCAAACAAATTCACAGTGGCTACAATGGCAGAAAACGTTATTGCTGCAGGTTCTGAAACCCGTCCCCCGATGCTAGAAAAAGGCATGTATGATAGCCGAAAGACCCAGATTATTCTCTATATCCGAGGAAAATAGAATGGTGAAATGTTAAAAGACTCAATCGACAATGGTCCCTATCAATTCAAACCAGAGATTACTCTTAAAGATACAGATGGCTTTATCGACATCTGTCATCCTCAAAGAATTAAAGACCTTGCTGGACAAGACAAGTTACGTTATGATAGTTACATCAAAGCTGTCAATATACTTCTTCTTGGATTGCCAGTTGACATCTACACTCTCATCAACCACTATCAAACTGCAAAGGAAATATGGGATCACATCAAAGAACTTATAGAAGGCATAAAGATGAGCAAGCAAGAACGTGAGTCTATGTTATATGATGAACTTGATAAATTCACATATGAGCCTGGAGAATCAATCCACTCATACTATCTGAGATATGCTAAACTGATCAATGACATAAAAATGATTCCAATGTCTATGTCAAGCATGCAAATCAACACGAAGTTTGTGAATCATCTTCAACCTGAGTGGAGTAGGTTTATCACAACAACTAAACAAGCAAGAAATCTTTACAGTGAAAACTTTGATTAGTTATATGCTTTCCTTAAACACAATGAAAAAGATGCTAAAGAAGTTTGAGAAATGCGACAACGATTTCCGAAACCACTTACTTTGTTGGCAAATACCTACAACCCACCTCCCTCATACAGCTCTTAGCAGATTCAGTATCAACCTCAACCATCTGAAGTTTATCAACCATATTAACACTATCAATCAAACACTCTAATAACCTAATAACTTATTCAGTCACCTCCACTTTAAAGCTATGCACCTGCAGTTGTTCCATAACCATCGACATTTTAACATGATACCAGATTTGTTGCACCTACCTTTCTTCCAACAGATGATCCAATCGTCAGTCTCAATAAAGCTATGATTTTCTTAAGTTTAGTGTATCACTCAAGATATCCCCCCATAAATAACCAACTATGAACTTTGTCTAATATAAGAACTCAAGCTACAATTCAAAACAGCCAAGTAACGGTTAAGAATGTTCAAGGTAGACAGTCTCAAGGTTATGCGGGCAATGCTGGAAAGAATCAAGCTTCAGGAGCAAAGGTTGTCAATACAGTTGGAAATGCAAGGGCACATCAACCAAGGGTAATTATATGTTATAACTGCCATGGTAAAGGTCATATTGCTAATCAATGTAGTGCAAAGAAAAAGGTGAAAGATTCAAAATTGTTTAAGGATAAGATGCTACTTGCTCAAGCACAAGAAGCAGGAGTTGTATTGAATGATGAGCAACAAGATTTTTTAGCTGACAGTTTGGAGGAAACTGATGACTGTGATGATCTCTAGTTACAAGCTATAGCAAATTTCAAAGCAAACTATGTTGATGCAATTAATTCAGACTGTGATGATGAAGCTACAGCAAATGCAATCTTCATGGCAAATTTGTCTCATGTTGGTTCTATTAATGATGACACTGTTGAACCACGTTATGATTCTGACATACTCTCTGAGGTACCTCATTACGACACTTATCATGATACTGATATGTTGGGAATTATAATTTGAGTTGATTATGACAAAACATGTTAAAGATGGAGGACCTACAAGACAAAATATCAAAAGATGGAAGATTTTGAAGATAAAGATCCACATTAATGCTGATTGCTGATTGAAGATTAGTCAAATAGTATTTAATGCTGATTTATAGTTTCCTTATCTTTATTTGTTCTTATCTTGTCTTGTAAACCCTAACCCCTCTAGTATATAAAGAGGGGTAGGCGTCTAGTATTCATATCCATATCATAGCAGACTTCTCCAATGAGAGTCTAGACGCTTAGAAAGCATTTTTAGTAGTTAGCTAGTTAGTTTCTTTATCATGATTTAATAAAGAAAACCTTATTAGTAATGTTGATTGTATTCTTATTTCATATTCCGCTGTGCTTAATCAATCAATGTTATTCATACCCTAGTTGAGTCCAGATTCCTCGATCTACAATTGGTATCAGAGCCTCGTGGCTCTCGATCTAGGGTTGATAAGGTTTTCGTGTAAATTATTTTTCTGTCTTTATTAATCAAAAGACATATTTAATTTTAGGGTTTTTATGCAAACCCTAATTCTTCTGTAGCAGCAGTCGTGGGTTAAAGAGCAAGCTGGTTTCATTATGTTCCTGCTGATTGTTGGTCTCAGTTTCTGCTGGTCGCTATAAGTTTCTACTGGTCGCTTAATAGGTTCCTCCTGTTGCTTATACGGTTCCTACAGGTTTAGTGTGACAGCCTTTTTGGTCACTGTTGGCAGAAAGTGACAGCTTTTTGGGACAGATTGGTTGGTCACTAAATGTGTAGACT
>BQNB010122149.1:0-20335 GCA_026074375.1 Tanacetum coccineum
TATATATATATATATATATACATACTAGTTGCATGGCCCGCCCGATAGGCGGGCTTGTTTTATGAATGTCGTTTTCTAAAATTTAAGTAAAGGTAAATCCATTATGTACTTAAATCGTCAATATGATCTTTTATGGTAAGCTTTCAATCATTTTTATAAAATGTTTTAAAGAGAAGTACATTAAATTGGGCCTACAATAGTAATTGAACCCTCTGTGACCGTTTCCGGGAGTACATAGTCAAGGTCTTCCATTTCATCTTCAGTTATCTCGGTGTCAGTCCATGAACACCGGTCCACACCACTCTCACCATTGTCGCACAATAAGTGTTATTTCCTTGCATTACGTTATTTAAAATCACTACATATCAAATGTGATTAGTGTGTTAGCCGCATTATAAAAGATTTGTACATTAAAAAACTATGTGCGGACTTTCGACCCTTTGCTTTCTAAGGTATAAATTCCTTTTACTCGTTGGACCTAATAACTATTAAGCATAAAAACATAGGCTAAACCAGCCAATTGATAAGCGAACAATCAGAAAGTACCAATCTAAAACTAGACGAATAAATTTGAAACATCGCGTATAGGGGAGATAGCTTTGCTCGTTAATGACAAGTGTGTTCAATGTGCTCTGATAAAGCACAGAGCAAACAAAATCTCTCACCATTACATGCAAATTCCAACCTTTTAACTCATTTCTGAAATGGAGAAATTTACATTAAGTTAAAATAAATATATGCATTGTTTTCTTGTCAGATTATGAAGATATATCTACATCTTTTTTTGTCAATAAATGTTGCTACATATATGTTACTCTTTTGCTACATATATATCTACATATATGCGTGTTCTCTGTACCAATCGACTTCTCCTAAGGCCTATTCTCGTAATGTCTTGATTGCTTCATCTTTTTGGTACTTTCATTTTCGTCACTTGTTGTTTGTGTTTCTAATAGTGCCATTCTAATTGATGTCTTTGGCGCTTTGTCTGTTGCACTTTCTTTTTGCACGAAACCTACTTATTGTTCGTGTAGTGGTGTTAACTATTGTGTGGACGATTCTTGGAGTTTAGGATTCTGGTTGATTGCTCGTAGGGGTTGGTGGGATTAGTTCAGTGGGTTTGGATGTATCTGTGAGTGTTCTGTCAGTTTGGGCTGGTATGTTTTCTGCGGCATGTTTAACGGTTGTTTTGGAAGTTTCAGTTGGTATGTTAGCGGGTGATTTGTGGTCGTTTCAAGCTCCAAAGGACTGGTCAGGCACCTTATGGGTTAGGACCAGTTGCACATTCTATCGGTCAGGTCATGGGTCGTGCAAAACAGGTGATTGCGGCTCCGGTGAATTGGAGTGCAACGGGGGATCAGCAACCCCACCGGTTAAACTTGCAAAGTTCACCATCAGCTTATTTTTTGGCCTGGAGTATCTTTATGTCAGCCTCGCTAAAGGCTATAAGTTACAAATGACTGTGGAGGCTACTGGTTGGTCAGGTCTCTTTATACTTGATTGTGCGAAGACAGGTTGCGTACACAATTTAAATCATCAGTGTCCGAAGGAGCTGATGTTGAAGGGTGGAGGAGGGTGTAAGAGTGCATGCCAGGCTTTTGGCTCGCCGGAGTATTGTTGCGACAACATGTTTCCATCAATCACAAAATGAAATCCGACGGCATACACAGAGCTGTTCAAATTGGCGTGCTCGAGATCCTCTAATTATGAGTTCAACAATGCTGATGATTTATTTAAGTGCAATGGGGACAAACTGGACCCTGACATCTTGGCTGAGCAATACAATTCCTTATTCGGGAACTTTTACTTTGAGTTGAGAACCCATTAATGAAGCAGCTCAAATATTAATGATTTCGGCGACGAGGTAAACCTTATTGGTCTAGTGGCAAAACTTTCAATATCTGTTGCATCAGATAATTTACAGGGCTAATCTTACTATATTACGGAGTACTTCTGTATACAATGCGGACGAACAATATTTTAGCTATGAAGATAGTTATGCTGCTTTCCCAATGTGGATTTTGACACCAGAAGGGAAAATTACCGATGGTGATAAGTCTACTGCTTGGACCCTTGAGTTTTGCTATGGGTACGATTTAGGTGATGGTTGCGTGGAGGAATCGAGTTTGCCTCTGTGCAGGGAAAAAATGATAATTTTAACAATCAATATGGAGATTTTGATACTGGGATGACAAAAATTGAAACCGATGAAAACTCAAACCTAAGCATTAGTGATTGTTTTGCTGAGTGTTAGAATAATTCTTGAGGACCTTTCATGTGGCACTTCAGATATGATCTCTGTGCTTCTCAATGACACGATTTTGTTACCTACTCCAAACAAACCAGCATTCGTCCATGGCAAAGCCGCGTCAAGATCAACTTCAAATGAAATCCAACCGAGTGATTGCTCTGTAACCAATATGACCATCACTGTTGCCGAGGGTCGATAGCGAGTGAAGGTCTCTGCTTTTATACTACTATTTGCTTTCTCATTTTTTGTGAAAAAAGTTAATCCACAATGTCCTTACCTCTATCCGAATAAGCCTATTGATGCACTGTAGTTTGATGTATCTGTATATAGCATAGTGTTTGGGGTGGTGCAGGTAGCAGGAGCACAGTGGGTTTGAATACGATATATAGGATGAAGTTGGGTTGTTTTGCAGTGCTTCTGATATTGAAATGGAATTGGAATGTGTGGGTTGTACCCTCTAACTCCTTGAGAGATGGTGGTAGCTGGTAGGGATTTTTATCGATTATTTCTGCCAGCAGTTCATTACAATCCCTTGTTAGACTATTTGCTTCATCGCTGAAACAGGTTACTGAAGTAGTTGCAGACCCGTCTCCGACAATGGCTTTGAAACAGTAGTTGCATTCATTGAGTAGTTAGCGTATTATGTATTTAGCAAGTGTATGACATGAAGAACTGATTTCATAACATATATTATAGCAATATACATCAAAATAGATACAAGATTCATTTTAATATCGTCATTGTTAATGTGCCTGTTTTAGATGTCCGACCACCCGAGGAAGATACAGCGGCGTTACCTACATGGTGCACGTCAGCGTTTGTTGTGGCAGAATGGCCACCTGCAAAATATTCAAACACATAAAACGGCTGACATATAATATGAGTATTTACATCATAAAAAAATCACAACTCTAATTAGTTAATAGTTTTTTTCATATCATTCTTAATACTAATGTTAATAATGTTGCAACACTTATTTCCACTTATAATTTCGAATCTATATAAGATATAGAAAATACTCATATTAGAGTGTAAAAAGGTACTCAGAACCACCGGTCCTATGCCCAAACAATCTATAATGAAAACCATGTCCAATATATATGTACTAACTACTATCACAGTGGCACCATCTAGCCTTTGTTACAGGATGTATTCTTTGGATCACATCACCCTTAATGAAACTACACATTGGATGTGATTTTCTAGATGATATTCTAGGGTTATTGTTGGTGGCACCATCTATGTAATACCCTAAAAATAACTCACAAGTACGTTTATGATGAAAATAATAATTATGAGACTTGCTACTCTTATGTAAAGTTATGTAGAAATAAGCCAAAATAATTTTTTTTTTTTTTTTACATTGCTACAGTGCTGGGCCGGCCCAAATTTTTTTTTTTTTTTTTTTTTTTTTTAAATTGTTGGCACAAAATAGGGGAAAAAAAATGTTACAAAAGTACCGACGCATTCAGATAAAAAAATACCCGCGGTTACTATTCATCGGCCCAAAAATTTTTTATACCTGTGGTTACTGTTCATCGGCCCAAAAAAAAAAAAAAACTTTATACTCCCTCTTTCTTTTGTCAAAAATAAGAAGAAAAAAAAAATTACGTTTACGACTTTCTATCGGCCTGGGCCAAAAAATAAAATAAAAATATCCCCTTTATTGAAAAAAAAATTTTGTCATTTAATATGAGGAAAAAAACAAACTATTAAACATGAGACCGAAGAAATTAACCCGAACAAAAAAAATGCCCCGTAATAACGCGCGAAAAAATAACGCCCGCAGCAACGCGCGGGTAATCTTTCCTTGTTATATCTCATAACTAATACTATGCATACATAGTACGTACTACACTCTGTATGACTTTGCAAAGAAATTATTATTAAATAAGGAGTAAATTTATGTTTTGGGTCACTATTAAATTGATATGGCGTTTGTTTTGCTAGGCGGTCAAAAGGGAAACAAAAGGTATATATATAAAATATAATAACAGATAACAGACTTAGTTATATTCAAAGGAGTAATCTCGATAATTACGATTTCCGATTCTATTTCTATAAAACACTTCCATGCATTCACTGAGTATCCCCCTTAATCACGTTTCATATCCCGACATTATAGGCATGATCAATTATATAAAAAAGGAAAGTTGTTATAGCATTAACTGGGTCAAAAGTAACATATCATATCGAAACTAAATCCCCGACCTTTTGGCGTATGACATTTTATAAACCGTGACCCTATCAGTCACCTCATCACCCACAAAGTACATAATAACCTTAATCCCATAAAAAATATGAATATGAATGCACCTTAATCCATATCTCATTGTTCGTTAAGCCTTGCTCGAGTTCTTAACATGTGTTCATGTTTGAACGGAGTACGTTCTCGTTCGTGATCATATCGGAGTTTTGATTTTGAGGCACACTCAGGTTACGGTCGATCGTGTTATTTTTGGGAAGTCGGTTCGCGTTCGTCTGCCGGTATTATACTTCATGAGTGGCAGGGTTTCGGGCTCATCTATTCAGGTATGTGCGGGTACATACTGAAGTTCGTTGAACGCTATTGTTTGTGTTCGAGCTGGAGTCCGTGGTCGTCTTCGATTATGATATCGACCTATTCTCGTTTCGCATGGAGATAATTCGCGAGCCACAAAGTATTATAGTAAAGTAATCCGTGCTATATGTTAACATGACATAATCGAAAATCATCATTTTATGATCTAACTTACGAACATTATGATGTAACTTACGAACAAAATTTTTCAGAGTCTCAAGATAATTCGTTTTAATGACAAGTCGAATGTTTTAAGGCTTTAAATGGTTTTGATACTTATTTAAGACATGATTAGGACTCATCTTGTTATATTAATATAGTCTCATCGAAACCGAACTCAGAGCCTTATAATAGTTACCTCTACGAACCAAATCATAAACATGGAACTGAGGAAGAAGATTTACATATATGAGATTATAATATTTTAGTTAGATACCCATACTATATATATCTACGTAAAGTTAAAATGATGCCATGCATACAAATTTGTTTTAATATATAACTGGGGCCCATTCAAGCTTTGATAAAACTTAATACTAATTATTTCATAAACGATTTGATCATTTATATATAAGGGTAGTAATTAGTTAAATATTCATGGGTTCGAAATTTTTTAAATTAAAAGAAGGCATAGACTAAATGACGCAATTCATGTAAGGCATGGGCTAAATGAATGTGTGAACTGATAATGTAATTGATAAAATCTAATAGAGCTTATACCAATCAAGTTAAGCTTTAAACTAATAGATTAGTAATAATGGTTTATAACTTATTGTAGATCGTTTACGAAGGAATAAGTTGGACATCAGATAATCATTTTAATCGTTTAAGGTACGGATTCTGAATACTTTTGTATTTGTCTATTGCTACGGATATATCTACTCTCTCTTTAAGCTTCAATTGTTCTTACGGATATTATATCTTTCACTCATGATATATATTATTTGATCAGTAATTGCTTCTTTGGTCATTTGTACGTTTTGTTGGCTCTTTCATTTGCATTTCTTATGGGTACAGATATTCTATCATTTCTTTGTAAGGATTCTCATGACTTTTGCTCCGTATCTATTTGCCTTGTTGAAATCCCTATTTATGTTCCCATCCTATGATTCGATATTCATTTACTATCCTATTTGATAACTTCGTTGAGCCCTTTAAATTCGTTTGATATAAGATTCATTTGACACTGCCATGATATAAGTTTATTCGTATGTTTGATCATGACCTTCTTTGGATATATATTATGTTTGCTTCGATATGTTATATGAGCCCTTTCATTTGTTTCGATGCCTGAGCTATTAACTAGCCATGGAGGTACCATGGCCGCGTCATTGTGACACCAATGGCGTGACACTATCTGTGGCGGTGTGATCAGTCCACGGCGTCCCCATTTTTGTGTGTGCTCTTTATGCACTTGGCCATATATGATTTGATTCGATTTGTAGGGGGGCGTATGGATGCATCCTAGGCTAATATGTGTAGGTTTTGGATATGATTTTGGTGCATGGCTTAGTGTGGTGCCAACACCCCATCGCACATTTGTAGGGTACATCTGGAGCTGCAGCTCCCATGTACAATTTGATACGATATGATATGCATTTGATTGTAGGGTCTAAGCATGTGGCATGCTTTAGACATTTGTTTTGAGCTCGATGTGCATTTCTATCTGTTTCGTTGGCTACCTATTTCGTTTGGCTACCTAATTCGTTTTGCTACCTAATTCATTTTTCTACCTAATTCGTTTTGCTACCTATTTCGTTTGGCTACCTATTTCGTTTCGCTACCTTTCATTTGGCTACTTATTTCATTCAGCTCTTATGATATATGAGATCCTTGTTGATTCTATTTTATTCACTTTTGCATGCTTGATCTATCTGCTTTGTTTATATATGTTTTGTATATCTGTTCATTGAGCTTTTTAGCTCAGCCGCATTTCTTTTCCTCGCGGCAGGTAACCAGGGGAAGTTGGGATACGAGTGAAGAGTGCATAGGAGCTCATATTGGACCATTTTGATGGACTAGCACACCACATCTACACTATAAGTTGTTTAGAAGATTTGTTTCCATCATAGAAGACCTTTATGTTATAGACTTTGTATTTACTTAGTAACTGGTGTAATTTTGTCAACTCATTTTATTAGTAAAGCCTTCCGCTTGCATATGTTTTGGTTCCGTAAGTGTGACATTCAGGCCCGTTTTGGGGCGGGGTGTTACAATTATGGTATCAGAGCTATTGGCTCCGACCTGTAGTATCTAAGTTATGACCTGTGAGGATTGACTCTAGGTTTTCACATGCTAGTATATAAGTTATGATCTTTGAGGATTTGCTCTAGTTTTCGTCCAAACAAAAAAACTTAATTTATGACCGGTGAGGATTAGGTAGACTTTAGGTTAGGACATTCGTTTACGTATCATTCATTTGCATCACTTTGATTTAGGTTCATGCTTTTAGTTGAGTCTCTTACAAGTTCATTTCTTTTCGTACATTAAGAAATATATCAGAGTGCGCAGCGTAAGCGTATATTTTTCCTATAAATATTTGGTCTTTTCTCTGTATCAGGATATCTTTGAGTTTTAATAATAAAAGCTTTGCATTATTTTTTATGGTTTTTACTAAGGTTCTCTTAATAATCGTTATTCGTTTGAATCAACGGTTGTTGAAGTTTGCCTGATTATCGGTATTCTTTGAATCAACGATAGTTGGAAGATTGTTTCTGGTATTCACTGTAATCAACAGATTCAATTTGTTTCTGGTATTCATTGGAATCAACAAATTCAATTTGTTTCTGGTATTCATTGAAATCAACAGATTTAATTTGTTATTTTGTTTACTACATCACTTATTGCATAGGTCGATTAAGTTTCACGAACGTATAATATGATGTTTTGTTAATCATTAGTAGAGAACTGTAGATCGTTGTAAAGGAGTTTTGTGGATCATCATCTAAGAGTTATGTGCATCATCGACAAAGGAAAATTTGAACGTTAGTTGCAATATAGTTTTCTTTTAACATCATCGCCGATTTGCTGGTCATGCTCGATTCGTGATGTGTTAGCACGTTTGGACTTTTCACTAGTGTAATAAAACTTAATATCGTTAATATAAGTAAGAAAAGAAACTCACACCAATAACGAGTTACGTGCATACGTTTTGAGACGTCGTAAATATCACTTTGTACGTGCCATTAACATGGAGATGAACCGCGTGGAGAAAGTCTACACTTTTTTAAAGTTTTATGGTGCTCTTAATGCAAGACAATTTGGGAGATGGAGTAGTCATCATGAGAAAAACGTCTTCGTCTTATAAGTTCTTGCTTAAATTTCTTGGTCGAAATTTTTTTAAGGAGGGTAGATTTATAAAACCCGAGAAATTTAAATACTATATTAATGTATACGCACTCGAAAAAAAAAAACTTTATCAGAACGTTCACATCTTTTGTTAGTTGATTCGTCTAAATTTCGAGGACGAAATTATTTTTTTAGGGTGATAGAATTGTAATACCCTAAAAATAACTGACAAGTACGTTTATGATCGAAAATAATAATTATGAGACTTGCTACTCTTATGTAAAGTTATGTAGAAGTAAGCCAAAATAATAACATTACTATATATATCATTACACAAGTCACGTGTCACATTTTGAGATGCCCAAAACACTGTTCACGCTAAGCACTGTAGCAAGCTACAGTGCTTGGGCCGGCCCAAATTTTTTTTTTTTTTTTTTTTTTAAATTGTTGGCACAAAATAGGGGAAATTTTTTTTTACAAAAGTACCGACGCATTCAGATAAAAAAATACCCGCGGTTACTATTCATCGGCCCAAAAATTTTTTATACCTGTGGTTACTGTTCATCGGCCAAAAAAAAAAAAAACTTTATACTCCCTCTTTCTTTTGTCAAAAATAAGAAGAAAAAAAAATTACGTTTACGACTTTCTATCGGCCTGGGCCAAAAAATAAAATAAAAATATCCCCTTTATTGAAAAAAAAATTTTGTCATTTAATATGAGGAAAAAAACAAACTATTAAACATGAGACCGAAGAAATTAACCCGAACAAAAAAAATGCCCCGTAATAACGCGCGAAAAAATAACGCCCGCAGCAACGCGCGGGTAATCTTTCCTTGTTATATCTCATAACTAATATTATGCATACATAGTACATACTACACTCTGTATGACTTTGCAAAGAAATTATTATTAAATAAGGAGTAAATTTATGTTTTGGGTCACTATTAAATTGATATGGCGTTTGTTTTGCTAGGCGGTCAAAAGGGAAACAAAAGGTATATATTTAAAATATAATAACAGACTTAGTTATATTCAAAGGAGTAATCTCGATAATTACGATTTCCGATTCTATTTCTATAAAACACTTCCATGCATTCACTGAGTATCCCCCTTAATCACGTTTCATATCCCGACATTATAGGCATGATCAATTATATAAAAAAGGAAAGTTGTTATAGCATTAACTGGGTCAAAAGTAACATATCATATCGAAACTAAATCCCCGACTTTTTGGCGTATGACCATTTTATAAACCATGACCCTATCAATCACCTCATCACCCATAATGCACATAATAACCTTAATCCCATAAAAACATATAAATGCACCTTAAACCATATCTCATTGTTTGTTAAGCCTTGCTCAAGTTCTTAACATGTGTTCATGTTTGAACGGAGTACGTTCTCGTTCGTGATCATGTTGAAGTTTTGATTTTGAGACACGCTCAGGTTACGATCGATCGTGTTATTTTTGGGAAGTCGGTTCGCGTTCGTCTGCCGGTATTATACTTCATGAGTGGCAGGGTTTCGGGCTCATCTATTCGGGTATGTGCGGGTACATACTGAGGTTCGTTGAACGCTATTGTTTGTGTTCGAGCTGGAGTTCGTGGTCGTCTTCGATTCCGATATCGACCTATTCTGGTTTCGCATGGAGGTAATTCGTGAGCCACAAAGTATTATAGTAAAGTAATCCGTGCTATTTGTTAACATGACATTATCGAAAATCATCATTTTATGATCTAACTTACAAACAAAATTTTTGGGTCTCAAGATAAATCGTTTTACTGTCAGTCGAATGTTTTAAGGCTATAAATGGTTTTGACTATATAAGAATGATAGACTCATCTTGTTTATTAAAACATCATCGAAACCGAACTCAGAGCCTTATAATAGTTACCTCTACGAACCAAATCATAAACATGGAACTGAGGAAGAAGATTTACATATATGAGATTATAATATTTTAGTTAGATACCCATACTATATATATCTACGTAAAGTTAAAATGATGCCATGCATACAAATTTGTTTTAATATATAACTAGGGCCATTCAAGCTTTGATAAAACTGAATACTAATTATTTCATAAACGATTTGATCATTTATATATAAGGGTAGTAATTAGTTAAATATTCATGGGTTCGAAATTTTGTAGATTAACAGAAGGCATAGACTAAATGACGCAATTCATGTAAGGCATGTGCTAAATGAATGTGTGAACTAATAATGTAATTGATAAAATATGATAGAGCTTATACCAATCAAGTTAAGCTTTAAACTAATAGATTAGTAATAATGGTTTATAACTTATTGTAGATCATTTACGGAGGTATAAGTTGGACATCAGATAATCATTTTAATCGTTTAAGGTACGGATTCTGAATACTCTTGTATTTGTCTATCGCTACGGATATATCGACTCTCTCTTTAAGCTTCAATTGTTCGTACGGATATTATATCTTTCACTGATGATACATATTATTTGATCAGTAATTGCTTCTTTGGTCATTTGTACGTTTTGTTGGCTCTTTCATTTGCATTTCTTATCGGTATAGACATTCTATCTTTTCTTTAAGGATTCTTATGACATTTGATCCGTATCTATTTTTGCATCTTTGAAATCCCTATTTATGTTTCCCATCCTATGATTCATTATTCGTTGCTACCTTATTTGATAACTTCATTGAGCCATTTGAATTCGGTTGATATATGCTTCATTTGACATTGCCATTATATGAGTTTATCCGTATGTTTGATCATGACTTTCTTTGGATATATTATGTATGTTCTGATATGTTATATGAGCCCTTTCATTTGTTTCGATGCCCGAGCTATTAACTAGCCATGGAGGTACCATGGCCACGTCATTGTAACACCAATGGCGTGACACATCTGTGGCGTGTGATCATCGCACAGCGTCCCCTATTTTGTGTGTGCTCTTTATGCACTTGGCCATATATGATTTGATTCGATTTGTAGGGGGGCGTATGGATGCATCCTAGGCTAATATGTGTAGGTTTTGGATATGATTTTGGTGCATGGCTTAGTGTGGTGTCAACACCCCATCACACATTTGTAGGGTACATCTGGAGCTGCAACTCCCATGTACAATTTGATACGATATGATATGCATTTGATTGTAGGGTCTAAGCATGTGACATGCTTTAGACATTTGTTTCGAGCACGATGGGCATTTCTATCTGTTTCGTTTGGCTATCTGCTTCGTTGGCTACCTAATTCGTTTTGCTACCTAATTCGTTTTTCTACCTAATTCGTTTTGCTACCTATTTTGTTTGGCTACCTATTTCGTTTGGCTTCCTATTTCGTTTGGCTACCTATTTCGTTTGGCTACCTTTCATTTGGCTACTTATTTCATTCAGCTCTTATGATATATGAGATCCTTAAGGGTGAGCATCGGTTCAAAACCGAACCGAACCGACAAAAACCGAACCGAACTGAAAACGAGTTTGGGGAAAAACGCGAACCGAAACCGAACCGAAGTTTACCAAGAAAAACCGAAAACCGAACCGAAACAGACCCGAGCCAACAAAAACCAAACCGAATAAATAGTGTAAGCGTACTTTTCTTTGTTTTGACCCGAACCGAACCGAAACCGAACCGACAAAACCGAAACCGAAAATTACAAATATACAAAACCGAAAACCGAACCAAAAATGGTCGGTTCGGTTCGGCTCGGTTTGTCGGTTCGGTTCAGTTCGGTTTTCGGTTGGTTTTGCTCAGCCCTAGAGATCCTTGTTGATTCTATTTTATTCACTTTTGCATGCTTGATCTATCTGCTTTGTTTATATATGTTTTGTATGTATATCTGTTCACTGAGCTTTTTAGCTCAGCCGCATTTCTTTTCCTCGTGGCAGGTAACGAGGGGAAGTTTGGATACGAGTGAAGAGTGCATAGGAGCTCATATTGGACCATTTTGATGGACTAGCACACCACATCTACACTATAAGTTGTTTAGCAGATTTGTTGCCATCATAGTAGACCTTTATGTTATAGACTTTGTATTTACTTAGTAACTGGTGTAATTTTGTCAACCCATTTTATTAGTAAAGCCTTCCGCTTGCATATGTTTTGGTTCCGTAAGTGTGACATTCAGGCCCGTTTTGGGGCGGGGTGTTACAATCTAGCCTTTGTTACGAAATGTGCTTCAACAATGGAACTCAAATTTACTTATAATCAAAACCCGTTTGGAACGACGTCGTATTCTTAACAAATAACATATAATATAAATAAATAGAGTTAATCCTTTTTACACGATTATATACAAAGTTCACAAACACAGCATCATATTGTGTCTTACAACTCAAAATGGGTTAAAAGGGTAAAAAGTCACCCAAAATCATGTATAAAAAGTCCTAAATCACTTTCTGCAAAACATACCTTATAACTGAATCAGATTACTAAAACTTATATTTGAATCGCTTATTATTTTATTCAAAACACTATTTTCTTGGAGAAAAAGTGTCTCGGGTAAACATGATCATACCAGAAGAGTAAGCCGTTTAAACCATTGCCCAACCCACCCACTTAACCACCTTTAGTCTAGACCATCTTGCTTAGTTTTGCATGACATGGTACTATATTACTACACTCTTCATTTCCATATGCGTGTTCGATTATTACCTTTCAGGAAGGCATTTTTGCTCTAAAATTCACAGTAGCCACTAATTTCTATTGAAAGCACAAGCAGGAGCAAAGCAACAAATAGCTCTAAACTAGAAACACACTACAAACGGGTAAACTATGAGCACTGAATTTTCTTTCTTAATTTAAGTAAAAATTTGAAATAGGCAATATTAAATAGAAAAAATGACATGTTGTAAAAAATTAATGCTGGTATGACAACATGCTACAGTTCATTCAGGTCCATGTTCCATTGTTACCGTTAGTAAAGCTTTAAAAGTTCAGTTCTAATTGTATTGAATCTTTTAAACATATTACTTATTTTCTCATGTCATAAACTTTTACATATCGAGACTTAATACGTATTTACAGTCTGAAGAGAGTTGAGTAGTTCTATCTGCTCCTTCAAAGTATTACTTTACTTTTAATCTTTTAATATTCTTACAGAAGGAAGAAGTAAGGTTTGATCACCAGTTACCATCAATGCCAGCTGTGCCTGATCCAGAATTGGTACCAGAATTACATTACAACAAACTTTTCAACTGGTTTTGGTTAGAAAATTTTAGCTCCTATTGGTGGAAAAATTGGACAGTTTGGATAACGGGTCAAAATATGTACTTTTATGTTTTTGGATCAAAATAGGGTTGGGTCAAACCGAAATGTTCTTTCTTCAAAAATACTCCTTATTTTTCTGTAAAAATATAGTCTAATATGATTACAAAAATTATATAATTTCATATGTAATCTAGTTTTGAATAACGATTTAGGAGTTTTTATGCATAAGAATACAATTTGTTGACTTTTGATCCATTAAACCTTTTTCTATTACATCTGTTTTTATCCGTTTTTACCATTTGAAGATAGAAATGTAATCCAAATTTGATGTTTGTAGTTTTATCAAATGAAGAAAAAACGGAGAGGCGCCTTACTGATCCTCGTCTTCCCAGGTTAATTCCTAATTCTGTTTACAACCCTTGCGCTACAGTGCATAGCATTTGATACCATCCACGCATGTTGGTCTGAAGGTCCATGGTTCCCAACAACGGTGTTGTCCACATTGTCCACAGAAGCATTCGTTGTGCCAGAATGACCACATGCGAAATATATAAACAAATGACGGTTAACATATAGAAAACGATATTAAAAAATGACAAAAGGTGAACGAAATTATGTACTTACATAGAAACTGCTCTGGTTTGCTGATATCTCTAGTGGCAGTGCCTCAAGGTCCAGAAAATCATTGGGAAAGTTGCTAAAATCGCTTTACATGCTGCAATTGACGATGTGAATGCTGATCCAACCATTTTATGTTGCGTCCTCATTACAGCTTCTCTAATAAAGTCACAATGCTCTATCAGATCATTCTCTGAAGGTCTGACATCGTACAAGCTGCAAAACAAAAAATTCGTCCAAATTATAAAGAAACTCGCACGAATAAAAATAAAAAACCTAAATATACCTGAAAACTTTCGAGAGGTGGTCCCATAAAGATTTCCCTGGCGCTTCGGGTTCGGTTTTACAGAAGCATATTAAATGCACAGTGATCAATATAGTCCTCAATTTCACACAAAGATAGAGGATCTGAAACTTCGCAGAATATCAAGATCTGAAAAATAATAAGCATAGTTCTGCAGTTGTTCCGTGCAATGCAACTTCTTCCAAAGAGCTCACGGCTCATCCACTCTCTATCATCACCTAACAGGCCTAATGCCTCGGATGTTACTTTGTTCGTCGGATTGACTTTTCATTCACTGTTCGTATGTCCTTAAAATTTTTGACACCCAATTTGATCAGACAGTAGCATTCTTTCATAGAATAGATCCCCTATGCTTGGATGAATGTATGTCAATCTGCCGATAGTAGGCTTGTTCAAGTTGCGCCTTCGTTGCCAATACTTGCCGCTGGCGTACCATGTAAATTCTGAAGGGAAATTCAGATGAGTTAGATGCCGACCTTTAGTGTGGTGTCTGTTGTCATTGACCCATTCGGTAAGTGTCGTCTTTATGTTGCAAGGATTGGTTACAACTGATTAAGACTGTGTGTGCTTCCGAATGTTATCCGTTACATGTTCTCTAAGTGCATAACTAAGATTTGAACTGGTGGATCTCTGCTGTGTATATCACAATTTAGGATTCTCCAACATGCCTCATGTGGTTTGATATATCTTGCGTCTGTAAAATTATTGATTTCATTGATTTGTATTCTGCACAAGCTTAAAAAAACAAGTGCATCACCATCATCACCAAAGCCATGTAAGTAACACTACGTATATATTTCTAGTAAACAACAAATATAACTCAAATAATGATATAATATACTGTTAAAATATATTGTCAATATGTGTACTAAATATACTGTTGTATGACGTGGCATGTATGTAACACTATGTATGCCTTTTCTTCTCCTAAATAAGAAATATTATACAATTTAGAGGTAGCAGAATGGGGCATTGAGTAACTTGTTAAAACATGTTTATTCAACTTGCCAACGTGTTTTTAGAATATATATGGAATCAAAGTAGTATATATGATTCCATAAAGTATACTAATAGAGTAAGAATCTAATTCTTTGTATTTAATAAGATTTAGAAGGTTATATTATCATCTACAAATAGCTATAACAATTTCATCTGACAATGCATTATCTTCTGATGTTATTCAGTTACTAATAACACAGTTTCTGTAATCCAACTGAGCATTTTATTTAATTAATAAAGCGTGGGTCACTTAACTTGTTTCGACCCACACATGAAAATTACCCATTTGACCAGTTACTCAACCTGCCCGACCCATTTTAATACCTCTCAGAGTCTTGACAAACTGCATATGGCTTTGGTGATGACATGAATTTATGACGTGGCATTATGGGACATGACATGGCATACATGATGACATGACATACATGATGTTCAAAACGCAAATACTCCGACATTACAA
Source organism: Tanacetum coccineum (assembly GCA_026074375.1). NCBI lineage: Eukaryota > Viridiplantae > Streptophyta > Magnoliopsida > Asterales > Asteraceae > Tanacetum > Tanacetum coccineum. The sequence continues at coordinate 15,676 of BQNB010122149.1, forward strand.
AGATTTCATCCAACAATACATTGGATTCTAATGTTATTCAGTTACTAATAACACAGTTTTCATAATCCAACTTGTTTTGACCCACACTTAAAATGTACCCATTTTGATATCTCTGTCTTGACAAACTGCATAGCAAGCAATTAGGAAGAAACTCACCTGACGAACTTTAGCAATAGTTCTGAACTGTAAACCGCTGCACCTGCAAGTAGCAGTAGTTTAGTTCACAATATGTTTACAATCATCTCTTTGTCACTGTCAACCTTTGGGATAATCAAGACTCTCTGATACAGTTCAAGAAACAGATCATACCTAACAACTTAATGAAAGTTGAAACAATGCCTCTGTAAGATTTTCGAAAAAATTGTTGAATTTGATTTTTATTATGGAATTGCGGCTTATGAGTTTTGTTAACTAAATGAACATATTTTGGTTATGTTATTAAGAATATATAGTAATTAAATGAGCATATTTTGGTTTTGTTTATGACGAAGGTCCAAAACATCAAAAAATAAGCTGATAATCCTGAGCTGTTTTGGATTTATCCAAACACTCACAAGGTCGTATTAGCTGTATCAAAACATAATATATTCTTTAAGGAGTCGTGAGTCGTTTACATCCTTTATATCACGAGATATATGCGGTTCACGGGATTGCTTATTGGACTGATACATTTTGATACATTAGATATTCATTTTAGGTGTTTGGGACTGCCTATCCTCACTTATATGATTATTTGAGAGTGAGATATGCAATTTCAGTGATCAGTTTGGAATTGCATATTACAAACTGCGCTTATTTGATGCTTATAACAGTCTTACCGCCTTGGGACGCTGTTTGCACCTTTGGAAGTACTTTTATTTATTTATTATTAAGAGAGACTTTTACTCCCATTTCACACGACGTTTGCTAAAGCACTATGAACTCAGATTATCACACCTTCACACAACGGAAGAACATCTAAAAAGTAATATTTTCTACAGTCCTGCAACCGGTTAATTTCTAATTAAAACCATGACCATTGTTCCTGAACCACTTCTAAAACTTTTCCTTTAGTTGATTTATCAGGATACCGTGGGATGCCTCAAATGATAGCACCACCATGTGCACCTTTTATGACTTGTCAACCTAACCCATCCTGGAATACTAATATCTGAATATAAGTAAAACAGTCTCACCATTTTAAGACATTGTTTGCTTATCCCAGAATATAAGTTGGAGGAGCTATTCATTTGAGGTGGTTGTAGGAATTGTTTTTAAAAAACAGCAAATACAAAGGTTATCATTGGGTAATGGGTCAACACGGGTTAAAGCAAATGGGTCAAAAGGGTTGTTTGCAGATAATGGGTCAAAAATGGTTCGTGCTGGTGGTTGACCCAGTAGATCAAAACACCTATTTATCTCATTTTTCTCAATGCTTGACCTGCTAACTTGACTACTAAGTTGTTTAAGGGAGTATTATAATGCATGTCACTAATGATTAGGGACTCTATTTGATTAAAAGCAGTGTGTAGAATTTACCCTTGCTTTGAGGATCATGTATGTGACTCCAAAGTAGACCTTTTTGAGTATATTCATATACGAGGAAGAGTTCATCATCACTCATTGCATAACCAATAAGCTCTACCTTGACAATAGAAAAGAGTTGATCTGCAAACAAAAAAAGCAATTCTATTTAGTAGGATCAATTAACAGAAAATAAAACAACAAACACATTTATGGTATAAACATTGTAACTCAAAATCCTCACCAAATATGTATGATGACCTTTGCGCAAAACTTACATTTCTGCTATGAACTCTTTAGTTTTCCTTGCGGTCATCCTTTTGACAGCAACTTTGTGAATAAACAATAATGAACCAGTAAGATTGTTACTACTTGATTCGGGAAAAAAGGTGACTGATCAAACATCAAACCTGCTGGCGAAGTAAACCGTAATACACAGACTCATATGCTCCATGACCTAAAAGATTGGACACGGAAAATTAAAAAAAAAAATCATAAAGTCACATTAAAAAAACTATGCATAAAGATTATTAATACATAAGCTCTACCTTTCTTCGGATATTGCATCAATGTTGTCAATGGGCACTTTCTTCTTTGATGCATGTTCAGAATCACGAGAACCATCGGATGAATAATCACCATCGTCATCCTCGTCGTCCTCATAGTCATAGTCATCGCTAAGCTCTTCACTTTCACTTACACTCTCGTGTGAGTCCAAGTATAAATCTGATAGGATGTCCCCTTCCTGTAAAATATAATTTCATTCATTTATATCAAAACAGAGGTTATGACATGAATTCGTTTAAAGGAAATTCTGATGGTGCTACTTTGGTATCCACACATGATATATATACATTACTCTGAAGGGTAAAACAACATAGTTACGTACAGTACTCAAGCTACATGATAGATAAAAGCTAACTGCCAACCTCGCTTTCATATGGCACTCCTCCTTTCTCTAGAGCACCTGTATGCATTTTAACTGAAACATGATAAACCTCAATCTCATAAATACTTATTAAGCCGTAACCTTACACGATCTGACTTACTTGGTTGTCCTTTGGTTTTATGGCTTGCTTATACATCTCGATCTATTCCATGATGATCTGCAAAAGTCTAATATAAACATAAACGAATTTCTAAAAAAAAATCAGTGATCCTTAAAAATTAATATCAGATTCATGCGACGTGAAAAACGTAACATATAAATTCGGTTAAACATATTAGAAGTTATATTTGGATACTCTTAAAATCAATTCTTAAATTATCTAAAAAAATATTTACATCTTTGTGAGGAAAATCTTTTTAAAAACAATTCCTAAATTATCTAAAAAAATTAAAATTGTAATATATCGAATTGAAGATTCTGTAGGAGTATTTCTTTTAAATTATTTTTTACATTGCCTTATATATTTTAAATTGCAAGATATAACCACAAAAAGTTACCTAGTCTAGTAGTTAAAAGGTCGACCAAGGTCGGTCGTCTCACGTGTCCATTCAATTCGGTCGGTCTTCCCACTACCTGACCTAATGGCAGGCGCGTCCCCCTGCTCGTTATTTTTTAAACATATAGGATTTACAACATATCGGGAAATTACAACCATAAACGAAATACAAAATAAAACTAGTAGTATGTGTATTGTCCGTTGTCCGCTTTGACATAGACCCTCCAGCTCCATCTTGGGTTTGTCATATTCTGCCCCGTCTGCTCAAATATAATCACGAGGTGGTTTCTTCAAAAGAGCAGTCGCTACTAGCATCTAACGCAATTTCTTGATAGGTTAGTTGAGTGGATTCATTCATTTGCACCTCGTATTAAAGACACCTTATTCAAAAGTCAGGGCATTTTGAAACACGCAAGTAATGGGTTTAAACATTCAATACGTCCCCAATATTCATCCGGGATTTTTAACCTTCTACGCATTTCTTGCTGACCAAATGTCTGAAAATGACCTCTACGTTATTTGCTGTTTCAAACCGCAAATTATTTCACGTCAGATAATCCGGATTTGTACATGAAAACTTGCCTATCTCGGCCCTTCGTGTTTGCCCCGCTGTTCGCTTCTGGGTTTGATTCTGCTGAGCTTGAGTTTACTTCTCACAATGGAGATGACTAATATGATTCTTCAACGTCGTACTTGGAATCCAACCGCAAAGAATTGAAAAGAAGAACTTGCTGATTGTGCTTTTTTATGACCGTGGGTCATATGCACTGTTGTTAGTCTTCCAAACTTCTTGGTTTAGACTGGTTTGTACGATTACACGGTTTGCAGTGCACTTGATGAACCAACACCGGTACGTAGCTGAGACCAGAGGTGGGGAGTCCACTTTGCCATTGAGGTGGATTATGTTTTTTTTTTTGTTCTTTAAGAAAGATTGTTGAAGGATTTGATAGATTGTGATAATAGTTGTAATATAACATCCATTATTTATAGAATAAGAAATTGATATTTATCACGTTATCCACAAGAAAATCCTATATGGATAAGAAAAATGATAAAGTTAAATTCCGTGGGGACCCACTTTTATCCAAAAAAAATCGGTTCGGTGCAAACCTGGTTCCAAAATCCGGTTCGACAAAACCGGTTCCAAAATAACGGGGTGTCAAACCGGTGGGTGTGGGATTCCCAAAAATGTGGTACCGGTTTCAAAAACGGCGGTTTGACCAGAAACCGGAACCAGTTCGGTCAAAACCCGGTTTTGACCGGTTCGGTTCCTCGGGTTCAAACCGGTTCCGGTTCGAAAACCGGTTTATTTGTGCACCTCTACTTAGAAGTTATATTTGGATACTCTTAAAATCAATTCTTAAATTATCTAAAAAAATATTTACATCCAAATCTTTTTAAAAACAATTCCTAAATTATCTAAAAAAATTAAAATTGTAATATATCGAATTGAAGATTCTGTAGGAGTATTTCTTTTAAATTATTTTTTACATCGCCTTATATATTTTAAACAAGCAAAGATATCCGTGCGTTGCTGGGGCGTTAATTTTTCGCGCGTTGTTGCAGGACGTTAAATTTATTTATTTATTTTATTTTTTTCTCGTGCGTTTTTTTTTTATGTTTAATAGCGTAAGTTTATTTTTTCCTGCACGTTACTGCGTTGCGTTAATTTTTCGCGCGTTGTTGCGTCTCATTAATTCTTTTTTTTTTCC
>BQNB010122150.1:0-20335 GCA_026074375.1 Tanacetum coccineum
AAATTGAACATAAGTTTAATTTCACCATGTTGTAAATGGCCGAAGCTGCATGGTCTTATTTTTTTAATTAGATAAATCAAGTTCCCGCGTTGATTCGATTACAAACATTATTACACTTAATCAGTCAATTAAGAGCCGTTAGTGCACAATATTTTATTTTAAAAACAAGTTTGACTATAAACCTAACTTGTATTAGAATATTGTCCCAACGCAGTGCGTAGATAATACAACCTAGTCTACATCGAATTTTTTAAGCTAACGGATCAAATAACAAGCAAAAGAAAATGAAATGCTATAATCATAAGAGATGACCCAACGGTAAAATATCAGTCTTTCAAAGCGAAGAACAAGGGTTCAAATCTAGCGGGGAGAAAATTTATTATTTTTTGGCCACAGAGGTTCAACTGCGCCGACCGTCGTTATCCTAAAAGTTAGTCACCATAAGATTAGTCGACTTCCAATATCGAGTCGAAACTTAGGTAAACAAAAAAGAAAAAAAATACTACAACAATAAGTTTCCTAACAATGACCTAACTAAAGCATATCTAAAAAGTTTTAGTTCAAGAATCAAAGTCCAACTCATCTCTTGCTAAAAAAAAGTCCAACTCATCTAAAATCCGACTTAACTCGCATTGTTATCCTAAGTCAATGTCACAAAATTTATCAACGACACTTAAGCACAAAGCTCTCGACATTTCAACTTAATCTAACACTCAAGCTAAGAGTATAAGGTGTAGTGGCGAACATACCTAGCCAATCCGAGGTAGCCCTCGTCATTTCGCACGCCACCTTGGTGCCTTCGTCAAATATTTGGCCAGTTATTTGGCTTACGCTAAATGAGAATTTTTTTTTAAATTTTTTGCTTAGTTTTTGTTTTAATTAGATATGTTGAGTCTTAAAAGTAAAGTATAGATTTAAAGTTATTGGAGACGATGTATTTGAATGTGTTAAATAGAGGTAAGTAAAAAGGAGAAAAGCGAAGGTTACATAACTTGTGTTAGCACCTATTGCTCTAAGAGAGCTCGGTAAGTTGTGGTATTCGCACGCCAAAAACTAATTTGGGTACTAATGGCGCCAACGTGCCATTGGTACCCTCGTTGGGCAATTCATACGCGTTTTTGGTTTATTTTCTTTTCAAAATTTGAATTTGGAGGAGCGTCTAGTAACGGCTCAAACTCAAAAAATACCCCATTTTCACCTAAATACCCACCTTTATCAAACACATTACATATAATAAACACAAATCAAAAAATACCTACACTTTCATATATGCTCCATTACCTTAAAAAATGTCTCAACAAAATAACGATTGGCTACTTAACAATGTCTTCAATATGTCTTCTTCGTCCGCTAATTCGAACTCCCCATCACCCGCAACACCATCATCTGCCCATTCATCTCAATATACCCTGGTCATTATTCTCAATACCCCGACCATTCTTCTCAATATCCCAACCATTCTTCTCAATATACCAGCCATTCTTCTTAATATCCCAACCATTTGTCTCAAAACACAACGCCTTCTTACCCACCGCAATATGTAAACCCGACGCCATATTTTCCACAACCGCCGTACGCAACGCCAATGAACCAAGATCAATTTAATCAAATGACTTATGTACAATACCAACAACAACAACAATTTAATCAAAAGAAGCTCGGTACTTCTTCGTAACTAACACAACAACGTTTACGCGACACACCACCAAACTCACCGACACAAGCTTCACAATCCGAGTCGTCTCCCCTCGAAAAAGGAAAAGCGAGATTCAAAGGAAGAAAACCCCGGTGAAAGAAAATCGACATCACACATACCCGTTGGCAAATCCGAAGAAAAACTTTTGGCCGAAACGTACGTACAAATTTCGAAAGACCCACGACTTGGCATCGGCCAAACTTCTAAGTCGTTTTGGTCTAAAGTTACTAGTGAATACAACCGTCATGCATCCATTCAACGTACAAAGGATATGATTACGGGAAAGTGGACAACTTTGACACGAAATTGCAATAAATTCGTCGGGATTGTCGACGAACATGCACGGTTGAGTGGTGAAAACGACTCAACGTGGCTTGCTCATTGTTAAAAGACATTTACCGAAATCTGGGGTATGTATTTATCCACTATAAAGCTTGGGATGTGTTGAAAAATCACCACAAATGGCGTGGTGTCAAAGGCTGAGGATGATGAAGAGCCGAACGAGCTATTTTAAGGTGACACAATTCCACGTCCTCCCGACAAGCCAAAGCCTAACAAGAGTCAAAAATCCGTCTCGTCTCGATCGACGGGATCATCTTCGACGGAGGAGAAGCTTTCAAGGAAATAGTCCAAGAAGAGTTCTTGATTGAACGTGAAGAAAAAATGGATTTTATCGATGCAATTTTTTTTTTCGAGGAATTGAAGTTTCTTAATTTTAGTACCAAGAGGACGAGTCCGACATATGCGACTAACATCGAACGACTCAAAGACAAGATTCGAGCAAAATATTTTCCCCAACAATTGATTTTTATTAATTATTGTATTGTAGTTTATTAGTTTTTAATATTTGTCGTATTTTTATTTCGTTTCGTATCGTATTTGTACTTCGTTTCGTATTTTTAATATATCGTATTTCAATTTTAGTTTATATTGTGTTAAAAAAAGAAGAAAAAAAATGATACCTACAAACATACTTATTAAGTTTTAGTTATTAATGTATTATTGAGAGAGTGTTGAGTTGACATCCCAACAATAAGATGTTGTTGGCTAGTCGCCTCTCTAAAACCTTGTAAAAATCAGCAAACAGAATAAAATCACTTTCACACCAATTAATTAACTTTATTCATATTTTACCCTACCTAAAACATTTACCACTTTACACACACTAGACAAACTCACTGATCATCATCATCATCATTAGCAAAACTTTCCAAAAGATCATTCGATTCATCATTTCATCAAATTATCATAATCAGATCGAATTAAATATATGGAAGGTGATGATGACGTGGCAATGAGGGATGTAAATGAAGAAGGATTATTAGACTGGAAATTTTCTCAGGTTTTTGGTGAACGTGCTGCTGGTGAAGATGTCCAAGATGGTATAATTTTAATTATTTATTTATTTAATTAATTTTGTTGATTTTAAGGTTTTGATAGATTTATTATTCACTTTATCTATTTAATTCTGATTTGATAGATACAATTTTGTGCTTTAAATTCAGGTGTTCAAAAAAATATATTTGTTTTTTGAAATGTTGATATTTTATTTGACTTTAAAAAGTCAACTGTGATTTTTTTGTTGTTGTTGGAATAAGTATTTGATAATCTTCACGTTATGATATATAAGTGTAGATGAATGCGTGTTGGACTTCTTAATTCGGTTTTAAGAACTCTTTCAATATAGAGCTAGAAATTATGTACGTGCACATCAATTAGTTGTAACTCATTTGCTTTTGATGCATTAATATATAATAACGATATCACTATGTTCCTACAAGTCCAAACGTAAAGTGGAACGTTATACAAGTATGCAACAACATCTAGGTCAATCGTATACATGATTTTTAAATAGAAGATGGTGTCCGCTTTCGTATTTAATCAGACTACGTGAGGTGTTAGTGCATAGCTAGAATTTGGGGTAATGTATTTGAAATATGAGGGTTGTAGAATAAGCCAGGCCACCAAGGCTTAACAGTTAGATTATACATGCATGAAACGTTGAAAGTAGGATGAATCTTTGCTCAAGCTGTAAGCAAACAGTTAACTTCAGTTTTTAACAATAGCAAGTATCATTGTGCAAACTTATTTAAATAGAAACATAATTCTTGCTTTAGATGTCATTTTGTCAGCCGACATTGTTTACAAGTACCTAAAGGCAATCATGTATCCTATAGATGGGTGCCGTACATTACATGAAAGTTTAATCATATCTGGGTCATATAAAAATACAAGCAGCTCATCAACGAATTAGTTAAGAAGTAAGCTGAGAACTGAAACCTATACTCAAGTGTTTATAGTGGCGTATTTTGGACTAGCCATACAAGTAGACCCTGAATATTTTGTTATGCTAGATATGCCACTGCACATTTTCGGTAATGACTTGGAATGTTATCATTATTGTGTATTTGTGTCCTTTATTCCACATTGTGAAATGATAAGTGATAGAGAGAACCTTGATTTTTTTCTTTCTAAATTGAATTGAGAATTATGTACGTGCACATCAAGTTATTGTAATTCAGTAAAGAATTTTACTTCTCATGCATTAGTATATAATTATTTATGGGTCTTAAAAGAAATTACAAGTTGTGAACTAATCAATTACAGTCATATTGTTACATGTATGATGTATTAGAAGTGGAACATGCTAGTAGTCCTTTAAGCAAAAAGTGTAAGCTTCAAGAGACGATCATACTTACAGTCATATTGATGCCAGTGTAGTAGGTCATACCAAATTTGGTACAATCTGGTCCTTGTTTTGAATGTGTGTACCTTTGCACTGAATGGGAAATGTTAAGATCATGAGAATCGATTCCCCAGCCTTTAAGGAAGTAAAAATTACTATTATCTTCACAGCACAATAGCCAAATAGAAATTTATAGTGTAAGTGGATTTTTTTTTAAAGGCATAAACCATGTCATCTACTATACATTTTGCAAGTTGAGAAAATTAAATGCAACTGATTAAGATTATTGGCTTAGTTGGACCACTATGGAAAAAGTATGTAATGGTGTTGAATCTTGAGATATAGCTGATTTTTGAAGTCATCTTGACATCACATGCATAAGGTTAGTTTCTTAAAAAAAAATTAAATAAGGCATGGATGAGTTGGTGATAGTATATATCATACTTGTTAATATATCCTGCTTGAAATGTAGTCATCGGTCATGTTAGTCATAAAATTTGCCATGTGATATCCAGTTATCCAGTCTCTTTTGCTCATTAGCTGACTTCATTAACGGTGTATGTGCTGTTGATGGCCTGACTGTTTGAGAAGGGGCTGGTCTGATAGGTGCTAGATGCTTACCGTTGGGAACCAATAATAGTTGTCCAACCAGGTATAAACTTCATATGGTGGATTAGTCGGCCAAAAGGTCGGAAACCATGGTTACCCAAATTCATAATCATCATATCAAAGAGTAAAAACACTGTGCGGGCATGAAAAGGTTACACAAACAATGAACCAGTATATACTTTTGTAGAACACGCATTAACATCCTAATTCAAGAAATTCATCGCTCTTTGCCTAATTTAGCCCATCCAAATTGCTGACTATGTGACATAGATTTTAAACCATTTACTTAACACTTGACATTATTTCATGTTCTATCTGCAGTTGATATTATTTCAGCTATAGAATTTGATAAATCTGGGGACCTTCTTGCTACTGGAGACCGTGGTGGTCGTGTAGTTTTGTTTGAAAGATTTGACAGAACAGATGTATGTTATTTACTTAATCTTATAATAATTTGTTCATTCTGATTTATTGTAAGATAAAGCTCTATCGCGTTCACTAATTCCACTACTAACATGAGCTTCTACAACACAGCATGCTGATAGTCGAAGACATCTGGAGGGAATGGATTGTTCCAGCAGTCGACAACCTGAATTTCGATATAAAACTGAATTCCAAAGCCATGAGCCAGAGGTTCTTTTTTGTTCATAGCAGAAACAATTTCATATGCTCTTTTTCATTCGTTCAAGATCTTATTCAGTCCTACTGATTTATGTTTATGTTCCAGTTCGACTATCTAAAGAGCTTGGAAATTGAAGAGAAAATTAACCAGATCAGATGGTGTCACACAGCCAATGGTGCCATGTTTCTGCTCTCTACTAATGACAAGACTATAAAGTGCTGGAAGGTAGAAAAATTGGAGTATTCGATCTTCTTCATTGTTTTAATTTAGAAAATGAAAACTTATTGTATCTTAAACAAGCACGTTAAGGCATAACAAGCATCATAAGTATTATTAAGTTTCAAATTATGAACATGGTGTGCTATTTTTTGATACGGTTTTGCTGTATCAGGTTCAAGAGAAGAAGATCAAGAAAGTATGGAACATGAATATAGAGCTTCCCAAATCTACAAGTAATGGTTTTGTTACCGGTTCAAATGTACCTACAATGTCTAAACCACATACTGCAAATGGAGGCGGCATTGACAAACACTCGAGTTCATTCCCTTCGGGGAAGATTTCATCTCTACGTTTACCCATGGTAGTTGTACCCATCGCAATTATATACCATTAGAGCATACAAGTTTTTCATGTATAGATGCATTAAACTTATAAGTCTAGCAAATATTTTAGGTTTGAGTTTTGCCAGCTATAAGTACAGATCACATTGTTGACGTACTGTAAAACCATTAACATCCTCTTAATACTTAAAATGTTTTATTGGGATAATATCCAATATGTGACTAACACTAACATGTTTTCCACTTTTCATGATTAGATAACCGCTAATGAAACAAGTCCTGTAGCTAGATGCCGTAGAACATTCGCCCATGCCCATGACTACCATATAAATTCCATCTCAAATAACAGGTACACTACCTTATTCTATATCAGTTATCTATATTGCACTTATGTATCAGATTCCACACGATGTACAGATAAGACGCATTGTCCTTCTATGAATTAAACGATTAGAAAGAAATAGAAGAATTTTTCAGTTTACTCTACTAGAATGAGCTTTTGTAGGGATTGAATGTACATCTTATTAATATCAGGTTTTCTAGGGGCAGTGAACACTCGATATGAGATATTCACTAGCCTGTTATGGGCATAAATTGGTGTAGTGAATCCTTACTCTGTCTTTTAATAAGGATATTGAGTACAGAAGGCAAGAATACCCTGCCCTGGCGGGATTGGGTATCGTTGTTGTTGTTGTTGAGTACAGAAGGCAAGGCTTATTTAGTTATACTAAATCTGGAAAGTATCGAGTCATCATGCACCAAATTACCCTCATATTTTAGTTTGGATTGATAGCCATTTAGAAGCATCTCTGAATTCCGTAGATACAACGGCTGTCCATGTACCCACTTTTCACTATAATGCACATCTTTATTTCTGGCATGTTATATTGATCCCATAATACTTCCAAATTTGCAAACCGGAGTTTCTTCGTAGTGTTATTCTTTGTTCTTTAATCCCCATATATAAATAACATTTGATGTTTTGCAAGTTCCATAGTTATGTTATCGTGCTCTACTTTCCAGTAATGTGGACGCATGTACCCTTGTTTTGTTGATGAACTTGATTGTAGCATAATAAGAAAAACACTTGCGAAATTTGGATTGGAGGTGCGGGAGATCATAAGATACAATGAGAGAAGCCACATGCTCAGAAATACACCTAATAACATAAAGATTAATAAATATAAGCTCAACGAAAGCTAATTGAAGCCTAATTATAGAAAATTAAAAAATAGAAACCGTGCGTTAGAAGTTCAAACATACAAGGCTCTCCTTTTAGGAATCTAAGGGTATTGTCTAGGAAAATAAATTGTGAGAGTCGAAAGAAATTTATCATACGAAAAGTAGGTAAGGAGAAAAGCTTGATATTTGCAGATGTAGAGCTTCTCACATAAAGTAAGGAACTCAAAAAAATCAATATAGTGTTAATCTCTTCACATATGATATTAGATATTGAATTTACGCATCTTTGTCCAAGGTGTGACATCTTTGCTTGATTTCAACGACACTCACTGAATGAAACTTTATCTTTCCATCTTTGTAGTGACGGTGAAACATTTATATCGGCTGATGATCTGCGCATAAACCTTTGGAACTTGGAAAATAATAGTCAGAGTTTCAACATCGTTGATGTGAAGCCTGCAAACATGGAGGATTTAACTGGTACAACTGAATATTAATGACTTGTGTCATAAACACATGCTGGTCGCATCAAATTTTGTTGGCCTTCTTCTACAAACAGAATGAGTTTTGTTGCTATGTTTATATGTAGTGACCATGCCCTTTGAATTAAAATTGTCTGTCCTTTTCTTTGAGATATGCAGCCTTGATGTCTCTTTCTTGTCTCTTGTTTTGTGTTGTGGTAAAATACGTCAGGCCCATAATGATGTAAAGTTTAGGGCTTGAACTTGTCTCTACATGTATACTTTTTATCTTTTCCTCCTTTCTGAGGGAGAAAATGTGTATATCCTTTCTTATTGTAAGCTGTTTATTGCATTCACCGACACCTCTTTGGATGTGTTTTCGCAGAGGTGATAACTGCAGCGGAATTTCATCCTTCACACTGCCATACATTGGCATATAGCAGCTCAAAAGGCTCAATAAGGCTTCTTGATCTACGACAATCAGCTTTATGTGATAGTCACAGTAAATTGTAAGTGGATATCATTTCCCATAAACTATACATGGGTCTTCAATTCTGCAAGGTTAAGGGAGAGAGATGGACACAAATGAACATAAGACATCATATGTGGCCCAATTTCATAATTGTAATTAGCTAAGAAGTAAATTTGCCACATTTATATTATATTGAATGCATTGCTTACTATAAAGTACTTTTGTATAGAAACAAATAAAAGTGTAATCCATTTGGAGTTAGCCATTTCATTTTGTTTCTACAGATTACGAGAACAAGAGGCTCCAGGTTCGAGATCTTTTTTCACAGATATTATCTCCTCAATTTCTGATATCAAGTTTGCGAAGGGGGGGAGGCATATCTTAAGTCGTGACTACATGACTCTAAAGGTATATCTTTTACGTTTGCAAAAACGCTGAGTCAAATTGTAATCCCTTTCAGTACTACTTAGATAATGGTTGTCAATTCTGATTATGAAGATCCATTTAATTTAAGCTCAGTTGTTTTTGACATTTCTAGAACTAATTCAAAATTAGAAACGTTGCTGTCGGTGGTTATATATAAGTCAAAAACTTCTGAAATCCTAGAAATTTTTAAAAAAGCTCGGGAATTCCATTTTTTTCTATGTTTGTGGAAATAGGGAGGGGGTTGTTCACAAAAAAAAGTTTGTTGTCAAGGTGTTCTGTGCTACACATACCATATATACTGGTTCTCATAATGGATATTCTATAATACTCCGTACTTGTCAGCTGTGGGATATTAATATGGATTCTGCTCCAGTGGCAACCTTCCAGGTTCACGATTACTTGAGACCTAAGGTAAATATAAATTTTACAAATTCCAATGTCCATGATTTATCCGCAAATCACGAAACAGATTTCTCTGCAAATCACGTTCTCTAACTCTTCGTATTGCTATCAGCTGTGTGATATGTATGAAAATGATTCAATATTCGACAAGTTTGACTGTTGTCTTAGTGGAGATGGAAAACGGGTGGCAACTGGTTCATACAGGTTTGATTTGCATTTTTTTGATTTGCATTTTTTTGATTGTTAATCTCACATTGAATACTTAATTGTTTTCATGATGTATGCTAGAGGACTAATGGTGTTGCGGTAGTATAAAATGAACAATACTATACCTCATATGTCCTTTGTTAAGTTTTGCTTAGGTTATCGTGGATTTCCAAATAGTATTTTTCCAGTATGAGTTAACTTTTTTGATATTCAAATGAAAATTAGTTACAGGTAAAAATTTTGTCCTATTGACTTGTAAATGGGAAGATTTGGGTTGGCTTTTATCATCGACAGGTCAATTGGCCAGATAAAAAACATTTGCTAAAAAGGGAAAAGGGTCAAATGAGTTAAAAATTGACATAAGTGTCGCTTAACGTGCATATAACCTTCTAAATTGTTTTCATTTAAGATTTGGATCATTACTGTCATGAAAAAATTGTAATCAAGATTAATACATTATTATAAATTGTCTTTTTAATAGACAAAAATAGTGTTTGTGTCAACCCGACCCGCCCACCCATCTTTCCCCAACTAAAACTAGTAGAATTTTGGACAATTAGATGCAAACATGGACCACCATGTCGACACTTGACTAATTTATATGGATTATTTATTTCTATCAACGCCCAGCATTATTATTTTGTACTGACGAGATTTCATGATCCAGCAATTTGTTTCGTGTTTTTGGGTGTTCTGAGGGAAGCTCTGAAGAAACAACTTTAGAGGCAACAAAGAATCCCACTAGGTATTTCCCTTAAGTTTCGGTTGACTTCAGTAAACTAATTCATTTACTTCAGCTGTTTTTTAAACTTGTCATGATAATTTCTCTCTTTTAGGAGACAAATACAAACCCCGCCAAGATTCCCAAGATCCCCTGGAACCCTTCCACGCGTTAGCAGGCGAGGTATGTTTTCCTCTTCCACTGATGGTCACTTCACGGGTGCATCTTCTTGCCCACAATATTTTAAGCAGACAGCTGGCATGCACAAGTTGGCAAATATTATCATATGTTCTGATATTAGAACTTCACAATTAACCTCCATTATCACACCCGAAAGTAGCATTTACATAAAAAATTCAGAAGAAAATTTTAAACAAAAAATTTACGACTCCAAAAGTAACCGTGAACTGGAATTCGTCAAAAAATTTAAATTTTGTTTTTATTTAGGGAAATCCAGAAATCTAACTGCCCTTTGTTGGGACTGAGAAAATAACTCATACTTGAAAGTAAATTATGCACTCCTTTCAGGCAAAGATGTATACCTTATAGGCTAATACGCTAGAGACAGGGGTGGAGCCAGGAAAACATTCGAGAGGGGGCAAGTTTTTTTTTTACGGCATATTGAAAATAGATTTAAAAAGGCAAAGTTGGCATCGGCAAACTTAAATGTAATTGATTCAAATTATTAGCTTGTCCAAATAAATACTGTAAAAACTAAAAAACTTATGCAACGACATAGCTAAAACATGAAGTGAGTCGTTTAATATTCTACTGTATCGGTTGTACCACTAACCATCTTCTATCTTCAATTTTCATAAGGCACACCACGTTTATATGTATATGTTCAATGCAATTAAGAGAATTATTTACAAACAAAAAATAAACTAATGTATAAGAAAAATTAGAGAAAGGACAAAACATCTTTACTTGTCACGTGATGCATTGCCCTACAAAACAAAACATCTTTTACTCCTCTTCTTTCTTTTTCGTTTACAGTGCCATACTCTTTTTTTTTTTCGTTTAACAGTGTCATTTGCCTTGCTATACAGAGTTCTTCCATAGCTTATTTTTCTCCATCATTCCAACAATAAAACCAGCTCCAAATTGTAAAAACTGACTAAACTTTAATTCTGAGTTTCGATTTTGATACGAAAGACGCTTTTCTAGGAGGGGCAAATTACAAAAATTTCTCAAATACTCAAGAAATTTACACTACAACTTTTTTGGGTGGGGGGCACCTGCCCACCGTGCCCCCCTGTAGCTCCGCCTCTAGCTAGAGATGGCAATTTCAAACCTTTTACTTATAAATGTGTCTTTTGGTGCTATGCTTTTGGCTCTAACAAGTCAAACCCGTAACATAAGAAACGTAGCTGAGAATGGAACAAGCTGAAAGTGGCCCAAGTTGTATACATAAACTCCTAAACCACTTCGTTCATAAATGTAGACCTGTAAATAAATCAGTATACTATATATAAGCATAGTTTACACTTTACAAACATATTGTTTGTATATAAAAAAACTAGAAAACTGTGGACAGAAAGTATTTCAGGTCTTCCCAACCCAATGGACAAATATTTACCCATTTTGGCCCGTTATACCCTACCCGCCATTTCTGAACTCTATTATATGCACATTAATTTTGTTCATTTTTTTTTTCTGAAGGATCAGATAACTCTGGCATTGACATTAATGGAAGCACTTATGATTTCTCAACGAAGCTGCTCCATCTTGCGTGGCACACAAACGAAAACTCAATTGCATGTGCTGCTTCAAACAGCCTGTACATGTATTACGCATGAAGGTCAAATATAGATTTTGTACATTCATCCATTATAAACACTTGTAGAAGTTATAAAATACATATAGGATGTCAATGAAGATCCACCATCAAATCTTCAGGGTTTGGGTCAAGTCAAATTTTGCCTCATAGTCAAGAAAGGTGACCATCCGATCAGAAAGTAGCTGCAGTTTTGTATTCGTATTATTATGATGGTTATTACTGTTATTATAGCTTTAGATAGAATGATCATAAGCTCTCCTACAACTGCGAATTGGAAATACCTATTGGTGGATTTTTTGTATACATTTCTGGATTTGCAGGGAGAAGCCGGTGTGCATAAATCTTGTTAAAGAAGAGATTTAAACTGTACATTTGTTTTTTCTTACTATCGTGGTGGTATTAGGCAATTTTGGTCTCTTAGTCCATAGTGATTCATGCAAAACCTCCTTTTATATAAACCAAAAGTTTTATTCCTTCCAGATTAGTGAATGTTGTTGAACTGTACATAATGTGGTGGTTTTTGGGGATCTCCTTGTCCAATGATTATGCTTCATTTTAGATTCTTGAGACAGTTTGAAACATTTATATTCGATGTTTCGTACTACACTTCATTTATATTACTTATCAAGTTCATTATCTTCGGGGTGGGGAGCTTGTCGGGGTGGAGACGGGGTCGCCATTGCACCTGTTGGTGACCACGAGCAAAAATGCTCAATCGGGGTGGGAAGCTCAAGCCTTGATGGAGGATTCATGTGTTTTTTGGAACTTTTTTGTTATTCGATAATGAAAAGCGGGTAAGGGTGGATGGTGATCATTGGGGGTAAAAGTGGTCGGAGTATGTTGATGTAGTGTTAAGATGAACAGGGATCACCTCACCACTACGAATGCACTTAACGTGTTAACAATCAAGACCAAACATGGAAAATTCCTGACCCTTCTCCATCGCATCATAAGAGTATCACAATGGGACTAAATTTTCTCGGGCCATCGCACCTCTTGGTGATCACGAGCAATACATCCTCAGTCGAGGTGTCCAACCGAGCAAAACATTAAGGCTGCGTTTAGTTGGAAGAAAACACCCTTGTTTTCCATAAAATGTTTTGTGGAAAACAAGGAAAACAGAGATCGCGTTTATTTCGTCGTTTTCCAACAAAATTCTCTACAAAACACAAAATCCCTATTTTCTCCTTTTATACACAAAACTAGAAAACAATTTTATTTTGTTTTCCCCGTTTTCCTTTTATGACACCCATATCTATTTTCCCCTTATTTCCTACGTTTTATACGTTTTTATAAGTTTTTTGATGTTTATGTACGCTTACAGACTTTTTTTACGTTTTCGTCCGTTTTTTACGATTTCGTCTGTTTTTTTACGATTTCGTCTGTTTTTTTGCGATTTCGTCCCTTTTTTTGCGATTTCGTCCGTTTTTTGCGATTTCGTCCGTTTTTTGCGATTTCGTCTGTTTTTTTGCGTTTTCGTCCGTTTTTTTTACGTTTTCTTCCGTTTTCTACGATTTCGTCCGTTTTCGTCCGTTTTTTTAAGATTTCGTCCGTTTTTTTACGATTTCGACAGTTTTTCTACGTTTTCGTCCTTTTTTTACGATTTTGACTTTTTTACGATTTCGTCCTTTTTTACGATTTCGTCCGTTTTTTTTGCGATTTCGTCTGTTTTTTTTACGTTTTCGTCCGTTTTTTTACGTTTTCGTCTGTTTTTTTACTATTTTGTCCGTTTTTTACGATTTCGTCCGTTTTTACAGACGAATACGTAAAATTACAGACGAAAACGTAAAAAACGTAAAAATTGACGAAAACGTAAAAAACCGGACGAAAACATAAAAACGGACGAAATAGTAAAAAAACGGGCGAAAACGTAAAAAACGGACGAAAACGTAAAAAAACGGACGAAGTCGTAAAAAATGGACGAAGTCGTAAAAAACGGACGAAATCGTAAAAAAACTGACGAAATCGTAAAAAACTGACGAAACCATAAAAAAACTGACGAAACGTAAAAAATGGACGAAAACGTAAAAAAAGGACGAAATCGTAAAAAACGGACGAAAAAGTAAAAAACAGACGAAATCGTAAAAAAAGACGAAAACGTAAAAAAGCGGACGAAAACGTAAAAAAGCGGACGAAAACGTAAAAAAACGAACGAAAACGTAAAATAACGGACGAAAACGGAAAAAAACGAACGAAAACGTTAAAACCATTAAATAAATAAGATTCACCCAGTAGCCATTTATCCCATTAGTGCCCGTTTTAGCCCGTGCCCGTTTTGGCCCGTACCCGTTTTGCCTGATTCCCGCGCCCGCCCGGCTTGCCCGTTTTGCCGCCTCTATTTTTTGTGTTTCGAATAAGTCTTTATAATATTACAAAAGTAAATAGAGAATTGAGATAGAAACAACAACACTTGTACATGTATTCTAGTTTTGTAAAATGGAAAACATAAATACATGTTTCTTTAACTAAACGCATTTTTCAAATTTTCAATTATTTTGTGGAGATGGAAACCCCCTCCTTTTTCCTACAAAACAAGAAACAGAAAATGATGGAAAATGTTTTCCAACTAAACGCAACCTAAGGATTTGTGTCTGTGCGCGTGTGTGTGGTATCTTTATGATCACTTGCTTTCTTTATTTACAACCTGGGTGTTGGATATCGGATACGGTGTCACATTTGCAATAACTTGCAAGGATTCGAAGTAAGTAAGAGTATGGGAAGTGTTGAGCTCGACCTACGAGTATGCGACGACTCCATTGTTGGAGTTGAAGTTGTTGGACCTTATACTTTTGTCATTAGGATTGGTCTTCATACTTAAAAGACAAGTCTACGAACCTTAAAGGTTGTTTATGGTTCAGTCGCCCGTCTAAGTAGGGAAGGGTTAAGTTTGATTTCTAATCAAACTTATGTGCTTAATGAATAATTATATAGAATTCTACTCCCACTAGAGTGTTTCTTGGTATCATATAAATACCAAAGGCATTCCAATAGAATTTATAACTTATCCTCAAAACCATAAAACTCTTTCGTCTCTCGTCGATCGATCCCACGAGGGTCGAAACCCTAAGTCGGCCCCATTCGAATTCCAATCGACTTGTAAACTTACATAGGTTCGTAGCCCTAGTTCTACATGTACACAGTTCGTTTGAAGCATCAAGGTCAAGAAGAAGGCAAGTTGTGAAGGTCTAGGAGCTTACGTTACTGCATGATCAAGTAAGTAAATCCTAAACACCCTTTATACGTGCTAGATTATGTTATATCTCTAATTAGGAGATCTGTTATTAGGGGTTTGGTTTGAATGACCTTTACTTGTTTATTTTTCCTTGTGCTTGTTTTGTAGACCATGCGGGTGACCACCAATAACCAACAACTTAAGTCACAAGAGGTAAAACTAAACCCTTCGTAATTTGATAATAATTTAAAGAGTAAATTGCAAAAATGGTCCTTTTAGTTTGGACAAATTGCAGATTTGGTTCGTCGAATTTCGAAATTGCAAAAATAGTCCGTATTTTGAAGGTTTGGTTCCACTTATAGTCCTTGGTCAACCTAAAATGACTAAAATACCCCTATGTTCTTTTACAAAAACCGTCCGTTAAGAGAGGGTATTTTAGTCATTTCAGGTCGACCAATGACCAAAAGTGGAACCAAACCTTCAAAATATAGATTGTTTTTGCAATTTCAAAATTCGACGGACCAAATCTGGAATTTGGCCAAACTAAAAGGACCATTTTTGCAATTTACTCTAATTTTAATATTCACCTATTTGAACTTGTAAAATTCAACAAAGATTTTGTTAAAATAATTAAAACTTTATCAAAATAAAAACGACATATTAAAAATGAACGAATTAAATTAATTAACGAAATCAATAGACTTGAACTTGAACAAAGAAAATTGTCAAAGCCAAATAGGTGGTTGAACCTTGTTCAAGTTGTAAAAATCTTATACATAAGGTTGACCCTTTGAAAGGTACCGTCTCTAAGCTTTAACAAGAAGCAATGAATTTCTCACCTTTGAAAAGAGTAGTGTTATTTTAGATGATATTTTGAGTCAAGACAAATTGTCCATAATAAGGAAGGTCTTGGATTTCCAAATACTCCAGTACGTCTAATCGAACCAATCACATTTGTGAAAGAAAGCAAAAATGGAAAACCAAAAATCGTCCAACTCTAGCATGTTGGGCCCGCGCGCCAGATGACGTGTATATGGTACAACTAGATGGTTTTGTAGATTTCAAGAATCCTAATAAGGTTTGCAAGTTGCTTAAATCCATTCATGGCTTAAAACAAATATCTAGAAGCTAGAATTGCTGCTTTGATGAGAAAATAAAACAATTTGGCTTCATCGGGAGTGATTTCCAATCATGTGTCTATATAAAGTTCATTGGGAAAGATATGACATTTCCGGTACTTTAAGTCAATGACATACTAATCGTTGGAAACAATACAAAGACACTAACCGATGTTTAGGTTCGTTAAGTAAGTGTTTTCAAATGAAGGTCTTTGGAGAAGCCGCCTATATCCTTGGGATTATGATAATCATGGATAGGACAAATGGGCTAATCAGACTAAGTGGAAGTACATATGTGGACAAAGTTGTGAATTAGTTCAGAATGAATGATTTTAACAAGTGTATGTCCTGATGCCTAAAGGGACGCCTTTATCCAAAAAGTTGTGCCCGAATAAAGAGGAAGAAATTAAGCACATAAAAGGGTAACCTTATTGTAAGGAATCTCGATTCACAATCTCGGGAGGTCAGGGAAGCTCAAAGTATGAATAAGCCATATTTAGAAAGGAAGTATTTTTCACAATTTTAAAAGGTTTTTATTAAGAAGAATAAAAGAATGGAAAATACAATTTGGAGCTTCACCCCTCTAATGTTGATTAGAGGGGTATATATAGGCCTAACACAAAGGAGGTTAAAGCTAATTACATTTCTAGCCCTTGTGTTTTCACTTAATAATAAACTAGTGCAATTCACATAATGACACCACATTTTTAATCCTAACAATCTTCTCCCAATGTGGTGGCATACGGAATTACTTACAATATATCCTACAAGTACAAATATTAGTAAAAGCATTCCAAAGTCCTTCCAAAGCTAAAGATATCTGTAGTTTGCTTTGCCTTCAACACGTAATTCAACTTGGATCATTTTTTCACTTGTGGAAAATACAATGTAATCTGTATAAACTGAGTTGACTTCCCTCCAGTTCATACTGCATGTCTTTAAGCAGTTCATCTACTTCTTTTTGTCAAAGTTTCTGAATTAGCCTCCCCCTAAACAGACAACCATTTGAAGCCAATCTGAAACTTTAATGTAGTTGACATATCTTCTAACTATAGCAGTTTAAGTACACAGCAAAATTTGTAGAAGATGAAGTAAACCACACTTAGCAGCAAATCTGTCTTCTGCATTGCGGATAAGTAGCCAATTAGTTCAGGGGAACATGCAAGAAACCAACAAGATCTTCTCACGTATGCATATACTTCACACAAACAACCCATAAAAGTTGAAACTATAACCCCCAAGTCAATTAAGTCTCGGATGTTGTATACACCAAAGTCAATTAAGTCCTAGATGTATAAATTTCTTTCCCCTAATTGTTGCAATCTATCGAATTATTCAACTGAAAGAGATAATGTCAAAGAGAGATAAAAAAGCATAAGACAATGACACTTCTCTTCCCCCTGATTATATTCGATGACCATCGAAATAATCATAACCTGTGTACGCCCGAATATTCGATAAGAAGATCATGTGTGAAGTATAATAAATCCGGTTAAGCGAAAAAAAATTCCCCAGAGAATCTACTGCCGATAAAAAAAACCTCTATTTGTTTCCCCTCTGACTAATTCATTTCCAACCTCATATTCTGTCGGCTATTTGTAATGACTACTGATGGAGAAAACCCAATATTACAAACTTGATGCTGAAGTAGAATAACTCAAACTTGTGTCTTATGTCTTGTACTTTCTACATGACTCTAAATTAATACTGAATACTACAACGTAATTCCTTTAAGTATAAGTAGACCTAAGTCTCTTGACAAATCCTTAAATATTTGAGACACTAAGCACTACAATGTAACTCCTTGAAGTGATAGCAAGTATGCGCATTGAGCACCAACTTCTGCATTTTTAGATCACACATTGCTAGATTTGACAAGTCTTAATCAACACCGGTTATAAGCTCAAACAAGTTATCTTTAAAGTCATCATCCAACCAACCCTGACTTGTAAGATATGATAAGACCACACATTCGTGAAATTTCTACTTCAACTTCAAATAAATGATAATGAATCATCCCCGTAGTCAATTCTTGCGGTTAAATCCCAAAACTAGCCTTTTAAACGGTTTTCATGAATCTTTGATAAAGATCATTTTAAGCAATAAGTGATGTTTTGTGTTTTAGTACATCCATCGTAATTCATGGTAAAGTTCAGTTTTAACAATAAAATCTCTACTATGAATAAAGTACGTATATTCCTAACTTATATACATTTTCGGATTAATAGAACACAACCATGTACCCGGCCCAACTATGCAACAGAAATCAAGCCAGCTATGTAATTTCATCAGCCCATTGTATGTTCATCATTTTGATGTATCAGCCCAACAACCCCAACCCACAATTTGTTATGGTATCTCAACTTGACTCACCAAATATATTATAACAATCATAACCCTAGTCACATTTGCAACCCTAATATCATTTCTCTTTTTATCACGCAGCCAAAAACATCTTCTCCCACATCCATCCTTATCTCTCCAACAAACAATATCATTCATTCTTTCATAAATCAAAAGCAGAAACCAATGAAAACAACTCTTCCTTATATCACACATCTCTTGTTTATCTTGAATCATTAGCAGTTTCATATTATCAGAACACATGCACCACGAAGAACTTCACATGATGTCAGCATCAAGATCTTTGTTTCAGCAAGGTCTCGGGTAGGTTTTTTTATTCTTGTGTGTCTTTGACCGAAATTAGTGAGGAATGAGACAATCTTGTCTTAGTTCATCACTATCTCTTTCGAAAAATAACAAAGCTTTGAAGCTTTACATAGATCGATGATGAATGTTCTCTCGTGTTCTTGATCTTTTAAAGGTCATAACTTTAATGTAAAACACGAAAAGGAGTAATCTGAGATCTTGTGTTCTTTTTGTCTTTTTTGTGTAATGGAGATGGGATATGTGATGTTTGATCAGGATGGGATATAGGTTAGAATGGACTTGGTGTTGGATTATTGTATGTAGTTGTAGTTATGGATTTGGTTAGGTTTAGGTTTCTGTCTCGGCTGTCTTCTTTCTTTTGCATTTTCGATACGGTGTGGACTGGGTTAACTCGGTAAGTACCGGGTTAACTCAACTGAGTTAACTCAGTATCGAAATTCATTTTCGATATTATTTGTCATTTCATCTTCATATTCTTTTTCGGTATAGGCATCGAAATTACTTCATCGAAAATGATTTTCGATAAAAACTGAGTCATACCTTCTTCTCTTTCTGTTTGCGATAAAACTTTTTTATAACTTCTTCTCATCTTATATCTCCTTTTATTTTTCGATGCGCATATTTGTAACTTCTTATTTCTTTTCATTTTCGATATAAAGCTAATGTAGCAGTTGTTGATAGAAATAATGCCTAAAAACGTTATTAATATTTTTCGATCTCTTTACATTTTGATAATCACAAAATGTAAAAACGATTAATGAAAAATTATTCGTAAACAAGTAATTAGTAGTAAATTTTCATTTCGAAAATTTAATCACTTAAAGGTATGAATAAACATATGCTTAATGCATTTTATGATCAAATGAATTTTTATTCAACCTCATATTTTTTTATAAAAATGTCACAAACATTTTTATAACTTTTACAAAACATTTTTGGATTTAAAAAAAATGTTTTATTCAAAATAAATATTTTGAATTCAAATTTTATACTTAAAAACGGCTAGAAATGTTCCAGAAAACACATCCCCTAGAAAAGACAAAAAAAGGGAGCATCTGGGCTGGGCGACCCCCTTAATTATTAAGGGGACCGGCCCCTATTTAAGGGGACCGCCCAGACAAAAATCCAGCTCAGCTGGCCTATAAATAATGGACTATTCCTCACTGTTTTTCTCACCTTTTGCACACACTTTTTTTCTGTTCTAAATCAGTTTATACTTTCCTTTCTTTCCTTTGATCATTTAATCATAAAGCTTTATTTTAAGTGATCCAAGCTTATATCCTCAAGTGCAAGAGAAGAATACTTCTTATTTATAGTATAGTTGACATAGTTAGCATAGTTGTGTTATATCCTATAAATCATTTGTGTATATTATGAAGGTGTGTATTGTAGTTAGTTAGATTGTGGTGATCATTGTAAGTATAGTTAGATCAGGGTGATCTTTGTGAGTAGTTTTAGATTGGTATGATCCTAATAGTGTCTAGGCATAGTGAAGTTGTGAAGCGTATTGAAGTTGTGAAGCGAAGTGAAGTAGTGAAGCGAAGAGAAGTC
>BQNB010122151.1:8842-20335 GCA_026074375.1 Tanacetum coccineum
CCTAATGTATTAACTCTGATATTTTGCTATAAATGAAATATTATCTTAAAACGTCCATTTTTGGTCGTTTCCTATATCTTAATTGTTGTACTTTGACGTAGCATCCCAAATGTTACCATTCCGCTGCTACCTGATTTTGGGGGTGTTACAGGGTACCCTGACACCCCTCAAGGTACGATTTTCTGACCACATTTTACACACATACACTCTGACAGTCTTTGACAAAAACATGAATACTTACTCTCACGCCGGAGTCTAATAGTGGGGTCCGTCCCCACGGTAAGACTAACGGTTTACTTTTATTTGTGCAGGAAACTATCCAAATCACTTGATTTAGTACAAGATCCAACCCATTTACAGCTAGTTGGCCCGGCCCGACAAGCGATCCAGATCCAATTCAAACCCGTAACACAAATTGTACTAACAAGTTGGCGCCATCCGTGGGACCCAAAACGCAACTACGTTCCCTAAAATACTCATCATGAGCACACATTTTGGTCCTTCTCCTACCACAAACACGTCCGCCGTGCGGAACACGGTGGGAAGAGGAAAAGAAAAATCACAAGAAAACCCAAATGAGCCCGCATCCGATGCAGCTCTTAGGGAATTTTGTGATAAGAACTACAATCAGTTGCTGCCAGTCCTCGCTGAAAAGATGCATCAAGAGAAAGTGCAACAAGAGAAGCTGAAGGCAGTAAAAGCTCGTCTCAACTTTGAGGAGATCTCATAACACTCTTAGTCGGGGGCACCAAGCAGAAGAAGGGATGTCAGGAAAAGACTTGGACCAAAAGATGCCCGCAGATTCGCGGCATGTCCAGATGCCCTGAACCAAAGAAGCGACCTCACGACCCAGATCACCTAGAAGAAAAAGATCACGAAAAAAGGAGAGACGATGTTAGTAGATTGAAAAAGGGTGTTGTATTCCACCAGGTTGGGTTGATAAAGAAAAGGGTATGTCCGCATACTTCCTGGGTAGTTCAAGGCGTCAGGTCACATCACAGATGCAGCGGGGACGACACCGAAAAGCTATTATGAGAGTTACCCGCTCGCGAGGAACGGAGCCCCGCTCTCCTAAGAGGTATATGACTAGTAAAGCATACTGCGTAAGGAGGAAGGATGTCAGAAAGGTGAGGACAGTGCTGGAGGGAATTGGAAATCTAAATCTACGAAAGCAAAAGGGTCATGTAGTGGAGGATGAGGAACCTATCCCAGCCATGGGTATGCGAGGGAGACTGATTTCTGTTCACTCCTCGCAATTCGCTATTTAATATACCAAAGAGGTATCCGCTATTGCCTAGCCATGTTAAAACGTATGACGGAAGTGAAGATCCGGAAGATCATCTTAAGATTTTTCAAGCCGCAACCAATGTAGAACGGTGGGCAATGCCAACGTGGTACAAAGACGTCGCGGAGTGCTGATCTATGATGAGCAATATTCTCTTTAATCCTCCAGACTCTGGAACTGGAAACATCTAATGAAAGTGACAAAGCAGAAGCACCAACGACATGCTGGTCTAGGGAATGATGAATGGGAACCATTAGCTGATCAGCGTGAGGCTGCGACCCAGTCAAACCTAACGTTTCCGCAAGAGACTCTTCCAGTCAAAGAATTTTCATTATGGTTTCAACACTCGCGTCTTTGTTAGACCTCAACTCAGCAAGCAACGAGAAGTTCACGCTCTGAAGTTGTTGCAAAGTAGAAACATAATCAGCTTCCGCGGAAGGGTTGTACGCAGCAACATCTGTCAGGATCCTACCTTCCTGACCATGAGTAATCCCGGTAGCCAAACCATCTTGCATGCCTTTCTCAATGGCCTTACTGATAGCCTCTCCGAGGGCAAAAAGATATACGGGCGAGTGTAGACATTTAACGATCGCAAGCTCCATCCCATGAGTAAGCAACCACCTGCGGCCGGCAATGACAGTAAGAAGGTGAGGATAGAACTTCTCCTCTAAGTGAAAGGCCATCTCCACAAGGTCAGTGTCCAGCTTCTCTAACTTATCACTTACAATCTTCGTCCGCTCGTCCTGAAATTTCCCAAGCTGCTCCATGCAATTCTCGTACGTCGTAACTTTCTCTTGGAGCCCAGCGGAAGAAGTCTCCAGCTCATGAACCTGTAATCACGCGGAAGTATACAAGTGAAAAAAAGAGAACTGAGTGTAAAGGCACGTACCTGACTCGCAAGATTATCATTCTGAGATTTGATGCAAGTAGCTCTGTTTGACTCTAGAATAGACAAGTTCTCAGATCCTTGTTACAATCCACGTATCTAGATCCGTCACCTTCACATCCAAAGCATCACGCTCCTTTTCAAGGATGAGATTACGCCCATTCAAAGCATTAACCTCATACCAAAGGGACTTCTCCGTGGCCGCAAAACTGGAAGCCTCAGCACGAAGACGAATAGCCTCTACAGCTTCTGCTTCCTTTAGCAACAACTGAGCCCTTAGACTCTCAATCTCTCCTTCCCTGACCTTCAACAAATCCGCCTGTTCATCAACAACAGTCTTCAGCTTCCTTTTCTCTTTGATATTGTACTCAGCATGCATCCTCACTTCCGCGCTCAAAGAAACCTGGCGGGCCGCTTCAACATTGAACTCGGTAAAAAGCTGGTCATGATCCATACCCCGAATGGAAGCAAAAAATTTGGGAGGGGCAAAATCGTCCACCATCTCGCGACAGACGCGCCCGTCATCAAGACGGGACCTATTAGTCACGCTCCATCGCGGAATGTAAACCTTTTGAAGATCGAACTCAAGGTCGATGATGGTACAGATACCACTAACAAGTAAGTCACTCCTAATGAGATCCGAAAAAACAACAGCATTAGGATCTCCACCAGCAGAAGAGGAATCAGCAGCAAACACGATATGGCTTAAGGTTTTTTCCTGGAAATAAAAGGCAGCAGGAAACCCTACGGAGTTTAAAAGGTAACAGTAGTGGCAGCCGTAATAATAGGAACAGAGGGCCTGGCAAAAGAATCAACCTCAGCTTCTGCAATATTAGCACCAGAATGGTGAGAAGAATCTAAAGAAATTATGAACCTTTGCGGGGCACTGCTAGTCCGAAGGTTAAGCCCAGTCACGGAATCAATATGATCTTCCCCCTCCCGCTCCGGCATAGCGGACACGGAAGATGTGACAAAGGGTAAAGCCGGAATAGGCTAGCCCCTAACCTCAGCATTCAATACGGCCTCGACTAACAATCTCTGAACCACGGACCTAGACTTGCCCGAAACAAAAGGCCCAACCGGAGCCTCATAATCCTCCCTTAACTTCTTAGGAGGATGAGAAGGCCCACCAGTATCAACAACAACGGGTTTTCTTTTCCTGTGACGCCTTGGCTGTAACGAAACAACTTCCTCAGAAATAGTGTCAACAGCCGTAGCAGCCGGCTGAACATTAGTATCTCGCCCATCTCCACCACCGACGGAGTCCTCTTGCTCCACCTGAGTACCACTTCCCCCCTCATCAAACTGTTTATCAACACTAGCAGACAACTCACTCTCACCACAGTCAGGCGCAACCGGAAGTAAAAGAACAGTACGACCAACAGTTACCTCCAGCAACCGTGGCTCAACTTCATGTCGCTCTCGCTCAACAACCTTAACCTTAGTAGGATCCGGAGTGCAAATAAAAGCAAAGATATCCATACCTGTAAAACGAAGCACAGTATAAAAAAATAAGAGAGCAAGCTGAAAAATATATAACGCACACGCAAAGGAAGAAACTCACCCTCTCCGTCCTTGTCCACAAATGAGGGATAAGTTTCCTCATCCAGAGTGTAATGGTGGCTAAGCCCGACCAAGCACAAGAATTATCCAGGGAACTTCCGGAACGGAGAGGGATGATTAACAAGAATAACATAGTCTTGAGCGCTAAAATCGGTGGCCTTCAGAGCAGGATCCCTAGTCATGTTCTTGGCAGTATGCCACGAAAAGCGCGCATGCCAAGCAAATTCATCAACCCATAAAAATGGTAATTCCAATTTTTGAGAGAATCCAGAGGCTTCGTATAACATACAGGGGACTTCTCAGAACGTTTAATAAAGGACATCCACCCATGCTTCTTAGAATTGACATAAAAACAACGGAACAAACCCACAGTTGACGTATCTCCGCAAACACGGCACAAGATTTCAAAGTGAGAAACCTTGGCCACCCCAATAACGAAAAGTTGGGATATGTTGATACGGAAGTATCTAAGTATATTAACAAGGAAAGTGGACAAGGGCAATCTAAAATTGGCAAAGTCAAAAAACCTAGTGTATAGCCCAATCTTTCCGGCAGACCTTTCATGAATTGTGCTATCCCGATCGGGGAGGACTGGGTGAACCTCCTCGGGAATATGGAACTTTTCGCAAAAAACGTCAAACGCTCTCCGAGAAAGAACACATTTAATGTTCGTAATAGTACTCATGACAAAGAGAAAGGTTCAAAAACTTAACCTGCTAAAAGCTCTTCGAAACACGATAAACAAAGGTGATTATAAAGCTTGAAAGTTTTTAACAATGGCGAAGATAGTGTAAAAAGTAGAAATGATACAGTGAAAATGGATCGAGTATTTATACTCTCGGTATAGTAAATGAAGAGTATGTTAGGATGCTTACACGTGGCAATGAACTCTTGGGTCAACGACCAGGATTAAAGATAGAAAATAGTGATGACAGTTCAGAAGTGGGACCAACCGGTCAAATCAGTCAGAATATGAAAGACCACAAATGAACCACGTCAACCACATCTCACCTACCAATAGAAGGAAACGTCGCGGAAGCACAAGCAATCGCGGAAGGAGAAAAAGCTCCGAAAGATAACGGAACATAAGTCTAGCAATACCTACCGCACGCGATAATACCGCACGCAATAGGCATACTAGACTGGGAGGACTTGATGACTTATAGGAAGTCTAACATGACTTTGGGCCAAGTCCAAACTATTAAGATAAGGCTTTGGCCCAATTAAATAAGAAATAAGCACAACGGACCAGAACTAAGCCCAAGTATTGCACTGGCAGCGGTCCGGAGGTATTAAGACGGACGCGGACTATCCTTAGGCCGCTTCCGCAAGACCACTCAGCAGACTAACTAACGTCCGCAGAAGTTAGATCGCTACAGCAATCACGATTATCACTGATCCTTGCCCGAAAAGGGTCCCACTCTGGCCACTAATAGATTATGGGCAAAATACTGGGAAACCCTAGTACTACTCACCTATAAATAGGAGTCATCATACCTTCCAAAAAGGTACACATTATTCTCTCACTCTGACACACATACCTCTTACCACATGATCTCTTACTCTCACGTCGGAGTCTAATCGTGGGGTTCGTCTCCACGGTAAGACTAATGGTTTACCTTTATTTGTGCAAGAAACTATTCAAATCACTTGATTTAGTACAAGATCCAACCCATTTACAGCTCACTGGCCCGACCCAACAAGCGATCCAGATCCAATTCAAACCCATAACACAAATTATACTAACACACATCACAGAACTTCGATACAATTTTGTCAAAAGTAAGACTTTAACCTTGTTTTGATTATTACACTATCTTGATTTCGCTCTTATGTTTTTTGTAGAAATTTTTTGATGATTTTGTTTGTGCATATGATTGAAGTATAGCTTGGTGATTAATATATCAACTATTTACAAAACTACTTGGAAAATTAGTACATTATGGCAATATTAGCAGGTTTGCTTATGAGATAAAGTCAGAAAAAATGAACATGTGATTATGTGAACAAATTTACAATCGTTAGTAACTTGGTAGTTGGTACCCATTATTGTATTTGTTGGGCCATAATTAATTAAGGATTAGAATCCTCTAAAGTTGAGTCAAACATAATATAATCATACACTGCTTATTGTCCTCGGGGCACTTCTAAGTTCTAAGTATATCATCGTTGACATAAGTATTTTTTAGCAACAAATTAGATCATATCAAATAGTAATATAGTAACATTCTTCCTATTATCGGGTTTACTTTTGAGTTGGGATATGATGTATCAACACTTCACCCTCCTCATATCTTGCTCAGACGGTGCTGGGTATTGTTTTGTTATTTGATGTAGCAATATATGGTAAAATTGACGGATGATGAGGAAAAAAGTACTGAAACATGAAAGTAAAGCAAAACACCATCATTGTAAGTGAACTTATAAATACATTTATCTTCTATCCATTCTATATTCGAAAAGCACAGGTCGTGTAGGCACGGACGGACCCATGATTTTTTATTAGGGTGTTGCATAAAGAAAATGTTAAGCCAATTAAAGTTACACTGTAACAAACTAAGATAGCACACAAAATTTTAGGGCTTACACATACAAAAAAAAACATTAATTTTGAAACTTTTTTGCACCGTGTGACCTAAAATTGACTGTAGCATGTGCCGCACCCGACACCTATGTAGGTCCGTCCCTGCATGTAGGCACTAAAAGCAAAATTGAGCTACTCATGTAATACAAACTTCCATAGCTATGTAATTCATGATAAACATTGCAATGACATATCTATGTCCTTTGTCTTGGTAGTATCTGAGTGAGCCCGTCAAACATAAGGTAGTGGGTTCGTGTCTCGTTGTAAACATCTGCGAGCTGAGATATGTGATTAAGGTGTATGAAAAATCATTTATATAATAATCACGGGGGAAGATAGCCACAGTGCCATACTTAGAAGAGTTCAACATGTGGGTTTTGTTACATGTTGTCTACTTGCAAACTGAGTTGGAAATAGTGATAACTGTAGGGAAACTATTACACTTTTATTAATAAAATCGAATTATAATACAATAAATTAAATTAACAGAAAATAAATAACAGAAAA
Organism: Tanacetum coccineum; assembly: GCA_026074375.1. Taxonomy (NCBI): domain Eukaryota; kingdom Viridiplantae; phylum Streptophyta; class Magnoliopsida; order Asterales; family Asteraceae; genus Tanacetum; species Tanacetum coccineum. The sequence continues at coordinate 15,668 of BQNB010122151.1, forward strand.
TTAAATAACAGACAGAAAGGGGTAGAAGCAGAAGACATACACTATATAACGATAAGTAAATAAAAGCAGTAAAAGGTCGTGGAACGAGGCTCGTGTTTAACACGATTCCCTTAAAACAGATTCGCCGTCTGTTTCCCAGGGTACAACGTCCAAAGCTATTGTGGTTTCTATGGAGCTGCATATTTAGTTGTGTATAAAACGAATGAGACTAGGCCTCTATTTATAGTGAAAACTTTGTCTTGTTTTTCAAGATAAATAACTGTCCAACTTAAGCAAATCTTTTATTAACAAAAAAAAAGATTTGCATATCTTTTAATGACACAAAATATTCTGTACAAACTTATTTGATAAGTTTAAATCTATTCCTAAAATAGATTTCCAGATTTTGGTTTAAGTGGTCCCACTTTGAGACACGATATCTCATTTATATTATCTCCATTTTGGACATAAATATATATAACATATACTATTTTCCAACAATCCCCCACATGAATGGAAATCGGTCAAAAACACATGAAAGTTTCGGTGAAATTTTTGCAGTTGAGTCCTACATAGGATAGGTAGGTGTGACCCTTTGAACCTTCCCGTGTGAGATGCACTTAGTATCCTAGATCTGAGTAGACGCGATGTCCTTGAACTCAACATCTGTTTACATAGACGATAATTACACTCACACAAGACTCTCTCTGACCTTGTCAAGTCCTCATAGTCGTGCTCGTTATGGTCATGAACACTAGCCTGGTTCTGCAAGAGCTCTTAGGAATTGCGCCCCCCACAATTCCCTTCGAAGCGACCCCACTTCTCTCTCACATAGGTGATTTCATCCTGAATCATTAAAAACATATGTTTTGTGATTTCATCTTGAATCATTATGCTTTGTGATTTCATCCTGAATCATTAAAGCCATATGTTTAACCTCAACAAGTCACATTTGTTATAGGAATGGACTAGGATGTTACAATTTTAAGTAACACCCCATATTGACGTGACTTCCCCTACATTTCTATGATTAGGTTGTCCTATTGAACCCAGATCTTGGGATCTCCAGTCAACTGGGTTAGGTTTTCCTTCATAGAAACTCATTCCTTTAAGGGCTTTAGGACATTCCTTTTAGACGCTCTCTAAACCACTCTCTGCTTAAGCCTTTCGTAAGCGGATCCGCGATGTTATCCATTGACTTTACGTAGTCAATCGTGATAACTCTATTTGAAAGTAGTTGTCGAACCAATCACTGTCTATGATGAATATGTCTCGACTTACCGTTTTACTTTTTGATATGAGCTCTTGTCAAAATTCAATGACTATCACACGTTTTAAACATGTCGTTGTTACCGGTTTACGCAATCTTGGTATGTCCTTTACGAATTAACGTAAATATCCTGCATATTCCATAAATTTATCATAAATGATAAATTTAGATTTCATCATAGATTTAGCTATAAGCGTCTGTTTGAAATACTTTCAAGATTTATTAGACACAACTTTCCACTTTGCGTAAGTACATCCGCTCTTGTGGATCTAAATTCTTTTAAGTAAGAATCAAAATTTATTTTACTCTATCATTTGATAGCAGCCAGATATCTTCCATAATGCAATTTCATAAGTATCATAGTACTTGTGTAATACTATTCAAATGATCATCACTTGAATTACCGGTATACTTGACCTGGTTATAAATTCAAGTCACACACGTCATTACACACATAAGATGCCAAATATTCTTTGAGTATTCAAAATGGACAACACCTTTACCTCAATTTTAAATAGAATTAAAAAGATGTCATTGAATTCTAGCTAGGCCGGAATTCCCCACATTGAACCTCTCAAAAATATTGTCCTTATAATGTTTTTTACTTCAAAACAAATCCATATTGATTCACATTCCAAGAACCATATCCAACAAGGCAACAACTAATGAAGTTCATGTCAAATCTTGACTCCAACATGTCATTAGTGGATTTGTTTATCTTGTTATCACTTCTAGTGATAATTGATTATACCATCTATGTATAAACACAAGAATACATATATATTATCGATCGCACATACATCTATTAATTTTGAATCCACATTCTTACATGATATGGTCAAAAATTTGATGTCATTATTTGGGAGCTTGCCTTAAGCCATATAATAATGACTTAACAAGCCTACAAACTTTGCTCTCTAGTCCAGGAGCCATAAAACCCTCAAGTTGGTTCATGTATAGTATTTTTTCTAAATCTCCCTTTAGAAATGTCATTTTCACATCCATTTGATGAACTTTTGAATTTCTTAATGCGACAATAGCAAGTGTCATCTTAACTGAGGTTATTCGCATAGAATAAGTATCAAAGTAACATAGACCTTGTTGTTTAAATCTTTTTATTGCCAATCTTGCTTTGTACTTGTCAATGGTGCCATCGGCTTTCATCTTCTTCTTGAAGATCCATTTATAGCCTAGTGGTTTACAACCCAAAAGTAAATCTACGAGCTCCCAAGTATGATTTTGTAAAGTAGAATCTATTTTACATTTAATAGCTTCTTTCCATTGAGCCATTATGTAGAAGTTACCGCTTCTTGATAAGAAGTAGGTTCATTTTCTACCATAAAAGAAACAAAATAGGGTCCAAATGATTTCTCGGTTCTTGCCTTTTTGCTTCTTCTAGGTTCAACTTCTTCTTCCTTGGGTTGATCTTGTCTCTCATCTTGGAGATCATTATCAACACGTTGTCTCTCATCTTGGACAACTTTGTCATTTCTATCATTAATCAAGGAAATAAATTTCCAAAGAAGGAAGCACTTCTTTATTTCATTGTCGTATCCTTGTGTATATCAACATACACAAAGTAACCATAAGCACTACTATTATGAGCATATACAAAGAATATGCAATTCATAGTTTCAGGTCAAATCTTTTGAACCTTGGGGTTCAATACGGATATTTCAGCTAGATATCCCCCCACATTTATAAATACTTATAAGATAGTCTTTTTCTCTTCCATAGTTTATAATAACTATCTTATTTTCTTTACAAGGGATCATATCTAAAAGATAAGTTGCCGATATAATCTCTTTCCCCCACTTGCCATGGCTTAACCAAGACTTAAGAACATGGCATTAACCATATCTTCTAAGGCACGATTCTTTTCTTTCAACAATTCTCTTGTTGGTGTATCAAGAGTAATAAATTTGTGTCTTATTCTAAGTTTAACACATAAATTTAGAAATTGAAACACATATTCACCTTCGGTATGACTTTGAACCACCTTATTTTCGATAATAAGTTGATTCTCAACTTATTTATATAAAACAATCTTGTCTATATCCTTACTCTCAAGTAAGTGTAAATAGCAATATTTTATACCACCATCAACAAATATGATGAAGTACTCGCTATTCGCTACCTTAGTAGGTATCAATTTCAAATCACATAAAGCCATGTGAATCATATCAAGGGGTTTGGTTATTTTTGTTCAACCGAGAGAAAAGACAATCTTGTCAATTTGGCTTCAACACAAGTTTTAATTTTATAGTCCATGTCTATACAAAAAATGGGTATCCAATTTAGTTTAATTAGACAACATATTGAGTTAAAATTTAAAACATGTCCTAGTCAGCCATGCCATACATTTAAAGAATCAAATAAGCTGAATTCGTACTCATTTTGCTAAAATGACCATTAGAAATACATTCAGCTTAAACATTTTTTTAAAGGCGTAACCCGTATGGACTCAAGTTATGTTATTCGTTAACTCAATTTTGTTTTATTCAAACACAAGATGAAAGCCAAATTTCATTAAGCAACCATCCGGACACAAGATTCCTACAAATCTCTGGCACGTACGACGCGTTGGTTAGCTTAAACTCTTTTCCAGATGTGAATCACATCTTCTTTTCCCTTGATATTAGCATTTGGAGAGTTGCCCAAAATCGTTCTCTCTATTCTCAACTGCATTGAAAGAGTTAATCAATCTCTTATCACCATATACATGACATGGTACCGAAGTGCTAATCCACCATTATCTAAGGTCAGATTCCCTAATGGCCTCAATTTTCATGTCATTCAGACCATATAACACATAGTTATTGCACATAAGGTTTCTGAATGCTTCAAAGCATCTACCATACACATAACTCGAGTATCGGTCTCCCTTTTAACAAGTTCTGGAGCAGATCCTTTGATGTCACTCGTGACATTCCAAATGTTAATATGAGGTCCCATGATTAGTTTGAAACTAATTTTGGTACTATTAATCGACTTTTTTTTTAAAATGGTAATGTTTTTAAGATCCGTTATACAAAACCACTTTAAAGGAAATCTTTGACTAAAGAATTAAACAATATCACCTATAACATAATGTTTTTAACAAAAAACACATATGTAATATGATGTTGTCAATTTCCATTAAAAAGATCTTAATAGATCTCTTTCACATGATCTATTTCTACAATGAAACTCAACAAGGTATCAGTAGATCCACTCTTCTAAAGAAACTAAACAAGTTTCTATAGATATACTTTTAAGAGGTGCGTTATTTTGCATACTAGTTTCTCCTTACATACCAAGGGATAAATCTAAACCATCCATTTCATTAGATTAAAAAGACAAGATTTAAGATTAAAAAACATGGAGGGACTAAAAGTGTAAATTTACTAAAACTCACACTAATCACTCCCTCATTATTT